>PVJN01039068.1:0-19993 GCA_004026805.1 Lasiurus borealis
TTTCAAAATAATGTAGATTCCATGGGAGACTTAGTTCCTGACTCAGTTATGGAATTCTAGAGATTAATTGAAATTTTTATGTTGTCTCCCTTTGTAAAGTACTTCAGTGAGGTATCATGACCCTTTACATTAAATATTATATGGTAATCCCTGGCACACACAAACATCTTGGCTGTTGCATATACTTATATAGTTTACTAGAGGCCCAGTGCATGAAATTTGTGCATGGGAGGGGGGTGTTCTTCAGTCCACCCTGCTCCCTCTCCAATCTGGGACCCCTTGATTGCCACTAACCGCTTCTGCCTGCTAGCCTAATCACCTCTAACCACTGCCCTGCCAGCCTGATTGATGCCTAACTGCTCCCCTGCCAGTCTGTTTGCCCCTAACTGCCCTCTACTGTGGGCCTGGTCATCCCTAAACTGCCCTTCCCTGCAGGCCCAGTCACCCCCAACTTCCCTCCTATGCCAGCCTAGTTACTCCTAACTGCATTCCCCTGCAGGCTTGATCACCCCCAACCCCCCCCCCCCCCTTGCAGGCCTGGTCCCTCCCAACTGCTCTTCTTTGCTGGCCTGATCCCTCACAACTGCCCTCGCCTGCTGGCCATCTAGTGGTGGCCATCTTGTGTTGTCCACCTGGGGGCAGGATCTTTTGACCACATGGGGGCAGTCATCTTGTGTGTTGTAGTGATAGTCAATCTGCATACTACTCTTTTATTAGATAGGATAGAGACCTGGTACATGGGTGGGGGCCAGCTGGTTTGCCCTGAAGGGTGTCCTGGATCAGGGAGAGTGTTCCCTTGGGTAATGGAGTGGCCTGGGCGAGGGGCCTGTGGTGGTTTGCAGGCTGGCCACACCCCCAGAGATCCAAGGAGAGACCCTGGTATCTGGGATTTATTTATCTTCTACAATTGACACTTTGTAGCCTGGAGTGGAGCCAAGCCTTCTGCTCCCACAGACATTGTTGGAAAGCTTTGTTGCCTTAATTGTGTGGAAAGCTTGGCTTCCTCCATTGCCAGGGAAAACCCAACCCTCTCTCCTTCTCTGTCTGTAGCCATAGCCATCTTGGTTGGGTTAATTTGCACACACCCTCTGATTGGCTGGTGGGTGTGGCTTGAGGGTGTAGCAGGGGTATGGTCAACTTGCATATTAGTCTTTTATTAGATAGGATAACCATGGAACCACCCTGCCACAAAGGGCCAGAACCTCTTAGAAATGGGAAGTATAACAATCACTGAAAAACAATATGTGGTCTATGATAATAAAAGCATAAATGCTAATTAGATCAGACTACCTTCTGGATGATGTTCTGGATGAAGCCAGGTCTGCAAGGGAAGCCCAGGTCTTGGCTGCCAGAGGGAAGACAGGCCTACCCATTCTTGCACAAATTTCATGCTTTGGGCCTCTAGTCCTGATTATAATAGTTTGGTCAGTGTTGTAAAGCTTGGTAGAGATTTTAAGATATCAAGTGTGGCAACTTATTAATGTAGACTTGAGTCAGGTTCTGAGAATGTGCTTCAGGAATGTGCAATATTTTGTGTGTTTTTGTCTGCGTTTTCTCCTGGGTAAAGATTTACCACTGTCCTCAGGTTTTCAAGGTGTTAGTGACACACAGAAAAAATTCAATCATTAACTGGGAGTGTTCTGCAGCCCCAGCCACACAGCTGGCACCTGGTGCACTGGGAAAAGCTCTGTTCTAGGGTTTAGAGGGACCACGCAGGACACAAGGGCCTGTCTGCATGGCGAAAAGACTCAGTCATCTGGCTAGAGACCTGGGTGAGGGGACTTCAGGAGGATGAAACCCTTTTCTCATGGTTTTATTTCTAGTTCTCTTTTAGAGGAATGACAGAGCCAAGCTTTTCCCCCAAATAGTTTTCAGGCTCTATTATTGCAAGAAGTGGTTGACAGGGTGGCACTTGATAGCACTATCAGGAAAACTATTAATTGCATTAAAAATACCTTGGAGCATCATACTGTTTCCGAGGCTCAACTTGGACTCCATAAAATTACATTTTAAATGTGTTTATAGTAAGAATTGCATGTTTATTGAAGAAACTTCAGAAATTAGTTACTCCCTTGCTCCCCTGGACAACCCAAGGAATTTCTACCATGTTGTAATATTTTGCTTTATTAATCCAGATTTGTGTATATTTTATATCTATAGCTATCTATATAGGTGTAGGGCTATTGCCATTTAATAATTTGATCTCATCATAAATGATAATTTGTGTGTGTATCAATGTTTTTATATTTTTTCTTTTTCTAATTTTTCTATATTGCTTAAGGTATTACATATGTATCCTTATTCCCCTATTGCTACCCACCACTCCCACTCATATCCTCACCCCTATGGTGTCTATGTCCATTGGTTAGGCTTATATGGATGCATACAAGTCCTTTGCTTTATCTCTCCTCCTTACCCCTGTCCACTCCTACCTTCCCTCTGAGATTTGACAGTCTGCCTTTTATCATTTAACATATTGCAAAAATTTTTAAGCCATTGAAGATTTTTTTCAAAATACTTGTTCAATCTCTTGAGAATATTCATATATTTTTCTAAAGTTTATCAGAGAGGCAGTGAATATTAATATTTGTTCATATCTTATCAAATTGGGCCACCAAAGAAAATTTCTAAGTTTTTGGATAGGTATTGGTGCAAATGTCCTCTATAAATCATAACAGTTTATACTAGCAGCAACCATGCACTGAGCTTTTGGACTCTTGATGAAAGATGAAGTAAAAATACATGAATTAAAAAGAAATAGGCGGGGTATTAGTCTCTTAAGTCTGATAGACTTATATTGTCAGTTGTAGTGTTTAAAGAAAAGGGTGACCATTTTATTTAATTATCTCCATTTCACAAAAGAATACAGGCATCTCTAGAGTAGTGGTGTGTTCATTGATGCCAAATAAAAGTGCTGTGTCTTTAGTGTTCACATGACTATAACCTTCGTTTTTCTTGCTTAAATATTATCAGACTTGTCAAAGTATGCTCTCCTCTTTCAAAGTGTCTCTTATCAAACTTGAAAGTTTTCAAAGCTTTCTTCTGCTTAGTTGCGTTTTCAGAAGTGTTTGAAATCACACTTAAAAAATTAAAAGAAAAAATGAATTTTCTTTCCAGAAAAGATCATTTAATTTGAATTCCAAAGCAATTTATTTTGGCACTTATAGCAATTAATAGCAAACCTATATCCTCCCAATGTGCTTGTAAGCCTGAAAACAGGGTTTTTATTGGACATTTCATTAAGGAATTAATGTTTTCATAACAATTATTATGAAATTTACATGGTGGATTAGAAATAAAATAAAATTTTATCAGTGACTTGTCATCTAAATAAAGCAGAAAAAGCATGAAGACTTGCTGCAGAGACAGTGTATTGCAGTAAGGAGGATGTATTGAGTTATCTTGCCAAGATTCAAATTCCAACTCCAACCGTCATTGGCTGAGGGCAAGCTATTTTCCCTCTCTTTGCTTTGATATTCTTATTAGTGAGATGGAGGCAGTATTACTTCCAGGGTGACCGACTGTTCTGGGTTGCCTAGGACATTCCTGCCTCTAGCACCTAAAGTCCAGAATCTGGGGAAAGCTCTCCCTGAGACAAAGTTTTTGGAGGTGATTGTGTGTGAACAATTGACTGGAAAGTGCAAAACTCATACAGCTCACCCCTCAAAAGGGGCTGAGAACAGCATTGTTTTTAGTTTCAAATGCATCCAGCAAAGACTACCTGCCTTCTGTATGTGTTATTCTCCCCACCCCTCATCGCTGAGATTGGCCATCAAGAATTAAATAAGATCCTGTTTAAAACAGTGGGACCCTGGCTGAGTGACTGTAAGCATTCAGATCAGCTTTTACTGTTATGATACTAAGGGCCCTGCTAATCTTTGGTGGTGCTGAATAATCTTAAAATCAGAAACAACATATGTAGCACTGTAGATCCTTGGAATGGCAGAAATCCCAGCCCCCATGGATGGTCAGTAAAATGTCCCACCATCACAGGGTGTCCACCAGTCCCTCCCATTTTGCCTTTCAGCACAGAAGCTCTGACCCTTCCAAATATTGAGCGGGAGACATTCCTCTCAACCTGTGCTCCTGACTCCTGCCACTGTTAATGGAAGTTACGCATGTGTGCTCGCCACGATGGAAAAGCCTGTATTTCACAGTGGGCAAAGACCCATGGTCCTGAAAATCTTCCTAAACTTCAAACTTGAAGAGAGCAGGGTAGGGAATCACTGCTTTCTCTTTATATTAGCTTCTTCAATTTCCTTTTAATTAGAGCCAGGGATCTAGATTCCTCTCTCTCTCTCTCTCTCTCTCTCTCTCTCTCTCTCTCTCTCTCTCTCTCTCTCTTTCTCTCTCTCCCCCCCTCCCCCTCTCTCTCCACATTTCTGGCTATTGAAAAATCTCATGCAGTTGCCTAAGGAGTCCTTATTTGCTTCTGAGGTTTCACATTTGCAAACTGCACTGCTGAGAAAGTGAAGTGTTCACCCACCACTGGTGTGAGCTGACTGGTTTAATGTACAGGACAGATAAACACTAGAACAGTGAGAACTCTAAGCCAGTAGCACAAAACCTTCAAATACAGTATCTTACCTTTTTCAGGACAGTCATTTCTCACCAAGAATTCTTTTTAATGTATAAGACTTCAATTTATGTTTAAGAACTAGTAAACTATCGCAGTTTGACAGCCATTCACACTGAATTCTGTGCATTAAACCAACAGCATTCTTTTCCACAAACATTCATTGTTAGGACAATGCTCTCAGACAGAATTTATGAGAAATGGAATTATGTTACCAAGGAGATAGCATTTACTATAATGAAGAGTAGATCCTAGAAAATGGCCCCTTTTACAGCAGCTCAGAGCAGAGCCACAAAAGCAATTGATTGGTCTTGGCATTTAGTCTTATATCAGCTGTGTCATCCATAGCTTCAGGAGTGAGAACACTAATCTAAAGTGACATTTCTGTTCTGGCGGGCTTTTCTGCCCTGATGAAAGCAATTACTTCATTCCTAAATGATAATTTGCAGGAGTTTCAACCACTTTAATTGATAATTTTTTTTTTGTTCTGAGTTCAATTGTGAAGTGATTAGCTGATTTGGTAAATAGAAATTTAAGGTGTGAAATATACAAGTAGCTCCAAGGTAAAGTGCTGTTTATGGTGTGGAAAGAAATTACCTGATAAAGCAGCAATTTTTCCATTAGTATGGAACTGCCAGTGGTATGGCTTAAAGTTCTGGGGGAAATGAAGAACAAAACACTTTGATTCATGAGGTTTTGGCAGATACCAAAGCATACAATGAATAGTCTGGTCTTGCTGTGGCTCATTCCAGGGTTATTTGAGTCAAGGTGACCATTGGTTGAAAAGGATTGTGCAGCCCTCTCAGCTTTTCTTATTACTATTCTAATGACTCATTCTAGAGTAACATCCTTTTATTTAAAGTGTTAAGAATAAAAATGCTTATTGGCTAAAACCAATTAATTTAATTATTACATTCAAACATACACAAGGCATTTTCTGAGCATGAGGAAAGGCATTCAGTTAAATGGCTTTAATTAGTCTTTTGATCTATTTACCACAAGTCAAAAAATGGGTCATGACTATTCAGTCAGAATATATTTTTAAAAAATTTAATGCATCTTCATTTCAATACTTTACCCAATGTTAGCAGTTGCAGTGGTTTTTGACATTTTTAAGCAATCAATTTCACGATATTTTCTTACATGGGGAAAAATAATGGTCATTTCACATGTTAAATGAGAAAAATAAAGCAAGAATGAAGGTCAAACTGATTTAGCACATCAAACAGACTTTGTCAGCCAAGCTTAATATATCCTGAGTTTGTGGAACAAATGAAATTTTGCTGCTATGTTACACTTTGCTTCCAAACAACCATTACAACTGGTTTTATATATTGTGTGAGCATCAGACCATCAAACAGTGCACCTTTACTGACGTGTTGCTGCAGCGATGATCTACGGCAGCAATCTGCCATTTATATAAGGGCAAAATGTGCATCTATATTTAGTTGTGAAATTGGCCTATTATACTCTTGATGTTTACAGAGGCTAACATAAATTAATGATGACAGCTATGAGCAGTGCATTAGTTAAGCAGGAGAGTTCTTACCTTGAACTTGAAGGTTCCAGTTATAACTTCCAACATATACTATACTGCTTTCTTCACACATTAAAGGAAAGTTTCTGAAATGATTACCTTTTCTCGGAGAGAATCTTAAAGACTTCAATTTGTGAGCTATGTTGTGCATAATCCTACCAGATAATAGTTTATGCATTTCTCAATTATAACACATTATAAGAAAGCTGATATTTATAATTATATGGAAAATAATCCTGAAAGGTTATTTTTCTTTGTAGTAGGCTGATTTGATTGACTTTGAACTCTAAATGATGTTAATGTGTTGAGGGCTGTTTTATTGAAACTAATGAAGGAAAAGCAAGCTGTGCTCATAGAATCTTTATCTTTTCTCTGGAAAACCTCCTCATTCAGCTCATGTCAGGGCAGGTGTAAGTACTGGAGTACCTATAGATTTCACCGTTAACTAGGACCAGAGATCTGACAAGTGTGCAGGTGTTCAAAGGTTCATGAGTTAAAATGCTGAAGCCTTTGATGAATTTTTGATGGCTGCATTTTTAATACAGGTCGACCTTCTTCCTTTGAGGCTGCATGCCAGATTAATTGATAAATAGTAGAAGTCTGTAGTGCTGGGTTCTCCTAAGCAAACAAGTAGAAAAAATCCATAAAACCTGTCTATCTGGCTCCTTAGCAGTACTTTTAAAAGGTAAAATTTAAAGTGGTTCTGACCCTACCTTTTCCTGATAGATAGATGCCTCAAACCTGCCATGTTCTTTAATAAGGACTAGTTATTGTGTTCTAAAAGTTTACACGTCAGTATTAAAATTGAGGCTTAGAAAGAGAATTCTCATGTAGAGATAGTATGTATATATATCAATTATATCTATATCAGAAGCAGTTCCACAAATATAAGTTATAAAAATCATAAAATATCTGATTGTGTTTGTCTCTAGATCTGTTTTTGTTCATCAGTTTGTGTTGTTCATTATATTCCATAGATGAATAAGATCTTGTGATATTTATCTTTCTCTGCCTGCTTTATTTCACTTAGCATAATGCTCTCCATCTTCATCCATGTTGTTGCATGCATATAAGCCTAATCAATGGACACAGACAACAAGGGGGTGGGGACAGGAATGGGGGGTGGGGGAATGGGATAATAAGGATACATGTAATACCTTAATAAAGAAATTAAAAAATAATAAAAATGGTAATAATTTAAAAAATCTGATTGTGAAGGTGTCATATGAGAGGAAGAAATATTAATTTGTTTCACTTTGATAAATACTATTTTTTCCCTACCTGTAGATCTCAGCTATATTGTTTCCATAATTGTCATAACCATTTCTGTGAAGAAAGAAACCAAAGTAATCAATTTTGCAAAGCTAAGTATGATCATCCACAAAGGATAGCCTCTCTTAACTTAATGACTCATTGAGTCCAAAGTTTTCCCATTTGGGATAAGTAGCTACCGTCTTTTTCCAGCTCTGTGGCAGCTTCAGAGAAATTGCAAATTATGTTTCAATTTTATATCAGTTTGGTGATCATGGCTGTTCCTGTTTAGGTTTATGCCTTAAAACTTGCTCATTTCAGCACAATCAAAATTTCATGACTCAGCCTTGCCTCCAGCCTGAAGACCTAAGTAGCAAATGCTACCTGCTGCATCCTCACACTTTCCTGTCACCAGAAGCACTGCGTGAGCTCTCCATGGTCCTGGGATTGGGGCCTTGCCTACTAAGGAGAACTTTAAGATTTGTGATATTTTGGAAGATATTTTGAAAGATTATCTTTCCACTAGGACTACGCATATACCCTTTCTAAATAATAATTGTCATTGCAAATTTGAAGTCTTCCATAGAAGTCACAAGCTTTTGGAGTAACCTATTTCCTTAGCACCTGTTTAGATATTCATTTTTATGTATAAACAAAATTGCTTGTTGCAACTGAATGTCATTGTTTTTTAACTTTAGCAAACTAAAAATTGGCCACCTTTCCTAGAACATAAAATTATTTATTTATTAAGCCTTTCATCTGTCATTAAAAACTTTTTTTTTGTTTGAACAACTCATTAAGTACAGCTTCAGTATAACACATATAGACTATAGGCATAAGGAGGACTAGGATGAAAAATCAAGATCTCTGCAATATCATTAGGTTTCTACTTCACTTAGAAACCTAATGTTATAACCAGGGAATAGGAATCATATTGCTAAGAAGAGAGTGTAAATTATAAATGAACATTGTTGACCTCAAAACATAGAACTACCATTGTGAGATGAGCTAAGATTTTTGTTGTTGTTGTTGTTAAACACATCATATATAGAGTTGGTATGTGCCAGGCACAATTGTACATGCTTTGCAACAAATAAATTTAATTACAACAATAATCTTATGAAGCAGATAGCATTATCAACCCATTTCACAGATGAGAATAACTGAGACAAAGTAATTTTCTCATATCTAAATAATTAGGAAGTTATAGAGCCATGATTTAAATACAGGCAGCTGGCTCCACAGTCTATGTACTTAACATCTACCTTTTGCTGGTATGGAAGACACTGAGAAAGGTGTCAAATAAAAGCTGATGATAATCACTATTAGAACATGTAGTACTTTAAAAAAAAACAGGCAGTTTTAATGTTGTCATCAAGCAGAAGTTAGGCCTCTGATTTTATTTTCCTTGGTTTGACTTTTACTGTCACTGCATGGGAAATTAAATTTACTAAAGTGAAGGTCATAAGTGGCAGTAGAGAAAGGAGTCTGAGAGGACAATGAGGCAAACAAATAGGTATTCCCAATTATAGAAAATGTAGTCAAACATGATGGTAGAAAAGAAAATTATAAATAATTATGGAGAAATAGGGTGGTAATCAGATATGGTACTAGGATTAAAACAGCTGGGCTTTTTTTTTCCTATATAAGTTTTATATTTATTAAAATAAGAGTTATTGTTTATGGAATATTTAAAATATGGTAGACATTTAACAATTTGCACACATTAGCTCAATTATTCCTCTCAGAAATATTATGAAGTAGATACTATTAAAATGTCTATTTTCTAGATGAGGAAATTGAGGCCTGAAAAGGTTGAGAGGCCTACCCAAGGTTGTCCAGAGAGTAACTGTCTGGTGATGTGAAGATCCACAATCTTACTACAGAGCTCCCTACTCCTAACTCCTATGGTTCAAGTTTGAGGATTGGTTGACTTCAATTTGGGCATTTCTGAGCCTTTCCAAGTTCTTAAAATTCTTTGTTTTGAAATTCTAAAGTATGAACTCTACCACATTTAGAGTTCATAAACTATCTTAATTGTTAAAATCTAGAACTGTCCAAGAAGTTTACTACTTTTTAGATAACTCTCAGGGAATTGGCCAAAAATGCCCTATTTGTCATTCTCATTTTATAAAGTGATAAAATTAAGGCTCAGCTTTGTGAGTTAGAATCATAATGGCCGCAAATGGCCAACATGTGTCTTTAACTCCTTCACCAGGAGTCTTTTCACAAAATACACAACTTGCCAAAGGGATTTAAGATTCATAAAAGCACTTAAAAAAATCATTTATCATTTGATGTGCACTGTTATTACCAGTACAAGTTTTTGATTGCTTGTTATCTATACATAAGGTATAACTTTAGAAACTTGTAAAAATTACTTCAAGATATTGAGAAGAAACATAGATTAAATATATTAATGAAACCAGAGATATTTGTTTATGATAAATGAATTCTGGCAAAATCAAAGACAAGAACAGGGGGAAAATTTAACTTAATAAGGCTTAGGGGAAATTCAAGATACTAGGTCATTACCCTTTTATGGGTAATGAATTGGGGAGATGGGGTCCCTAAGGATAATCTGAAAATCATTTACTATCTTCCCCCAAATAGACATATACACATACAACTTCATATAGGACTCCCAGCTTCTATTTATCTCTTCTGTACATATCTATATGTATCTGTCTCCCTTTTGAAGCGGTTGTTGATTTTTTGTTTTTTAGGTGGTGGTAGTGCTGGTGAGGTTGATAATATCCTCATTGAAGAGTGCTGGCATTTTGATTTGCTGAGGGATAAGGTAGTCTTTTCTTCCTGCTCTCCAGAGCCTGAGGGGAAGAGCATCAGCAGTGGGAGTTTGGGCCCAGGAAGTACTTATTGTGACTATGAAGCCTAATCATATTTTAAATGGCAGAGATCAAACATTTTGCTCAAGTACAAATAAGCCATCCTTTCTTTAGTATTACACACACACACACACACACACACACACACACACACACACACAGTGGTACCTCGAGATACGAGTTTAATTCGTTCCTTAACCTTGAGGCGTGGGAAACTATGAGAAGCTCGAGTCTCAGTAAACTGGTGGGTCGTGTGCAGCCAGCTGATTCGTGCGATTACCCCTATCTCAAATGTTGCTCGTATTTCAAAGCAAAAATCGCTCGCTCGATGACTCGTATCTCAAAAATCTTGTATGTTAGGGCACTTGTATCTCAAGGTACCACTGTACACACATACACACACACATTGGTTAAGAACAGAATGTATGAATACAAAGTTTGTTTTTGGTTTTAATATAGTCCTTAATTCAATTTAAGAATTGCTTATAACCAGGCTCTCCTTCACAAAAGCAGACAAAAGATTAATCCTCAATCTGTATTGTTGTCTTCAGGTCCTTAGCTTCATCTATTTTTGTCAGCATCTTTATAACCTCTATAATCCTTTGACTGTATTTTATTGCTGTTGCCCTCAAAACCAATTACTACTTATTACAGACACAGTGCTATCATTCTGAAAGTCTTCTGAACTATGGTGTCTGCATAATGATGTGATGTGGGAGTCATGGAAACCCTTTGTTATTGAGATTATGGGCAAGAAGATTACTCCAGTGGGGTAACAGTGTGTGCTAGAGTAAAAAAGAAGGGGAGGGCAGAAAAACAACAAAATGTGGAGTAGGAACGCATAGAGTAAGTTGTGCTCAGTGCTGCATTAGAACAATCAGGTGTCAGGGCAGTCCTGAACAGAATGGCAAAGGCATTCATGTTCACATATTCCCATTCCCCTCTGCTAGGCTTTGGAGCCCATTGGGTTGCTTCCTGTGATCTTGGGCTTTCCTCCCCATAGGATTATTTTTTTCTATAATTTATTGATAAGCTCATGCATTACTATCAACTTCAGAATAATTGCCTAATCCTTTTGTTGTGTCAGGTGAATAGAGACATTCCTAGAATGAATATTAGTAATATTAAGTTAGGTAACAAATGAGTCCATTTGTGATCATTTGAGTAACATGTCTAAAGGAAAGTCACATATATTACCCAATAAAACTATCTTCAAAAGTGCTCTCCCAAATTATTACCCAGTTATGAAAGTGCATTCCTGCTCCATTGTTGACCAAATGACATATTTTAATAGGCTTGTGTAATTTTTAGAACTTTAATTAGCTAACAGAAAATTAAAACATAACATAAAATTTGAAATGCCATGTAAAAGTTAAGTTTTTGTTCTTTAGAAATAGAGAAACCAGAACTCTGACAACACCAGACCTGCCTGCCACCAAAGCTGTAGTTAGCTGAAAGTGTGTGTGCCAAAGGGATTTAAGATTCATAAAATCTTTGCCTGCACTGCTGTCCTCCAGGCCTCTTCACCCATCACCATTCCCTGCCTTAACCCTGGGAGCCCTTGAGTTTGCAACCTCTGCTCCAGTTCTCCATCATAGTCACTTAGGGGACTAAAAAAGTTGTGAGTTAAGCCTACCTTCTGGAATAATATTCAATTACAAGAACATAAAGAGAACAAATCACTGAACTTGAACCACTGCACTCCATAAGTGGTAGAGAAACATGTGAAAATAGAGGTTTATTTTGGCACAGATAACTTAAATGGTGTTAGGTAGATATGTGTCAGTCTTTTATCTTATGATGTTAACCTGGATCTCAGTTAGAATTATACTTGGTCATATTTTAGGGCTCCTCTCACTTAATTTACATGACTAGAGGCCCAATGCACAAAATTCATGCAAGAGTGGACCTTTGCAGCCCTGACGGCTGTCTTGATCCTATGGCTGCAGCCCTAGCTTCATTCAGAAGGCCATCCGGAAGGACATCTGATCTAATTCACATATTGTGCTTTTACTATTACAGATTTTCAACAAGCCAAAATTTATCATTTATAGAATTGAATGGAGATCACTAAGATATTAGGATATAAGTGGCATAACAAGTCTTTTCCTTGTAAATTAGGGACGTTACTGCCTGAGTTACCACCTAAGATATGAAGAGACAAAAGTTTGTCGCCTAAGACTGCTGAGACTGAGAATGATAGCAGTAACTTGTCCAGTTCTGAGAAATGTATTAGTTAGCTAATTCAGAATATTTTATTAATAGAGTAAATGTGAAATAATTTGGGACATTTAGACCAGAACATTATTACTGAAATTACATAGATATTTAATAAGATAATTGGAGTGTCTACCCTGAATACAATGTTTACACTGGGAACAATATAGGGTATACACTAATGTTATTGTCTGTATTCTACTATAGGGATGGGAGCCACACTTTAACTCACTTTCATTTATTCCTCTGGTTTCACTTCCTTCCTTGTTTCTCATTCTCACTATTTTATAATGGGAAGCCAACACATTAGACTCAAAGATTTAAAATGTCCTCAGAGTTTAATAAAATGGATACCTGTAAGTGATTTTAATAGTATCTGGATACTGTAAATATTGCCCAATTACCTATCACTAGGATATGATTTTGAGTTTATTTCTTGTCAGTCACAAAACAGAACAATTCAGAATAGTGGAATTTTCTTGTCAAATGCTTAGAGGCAACCTCAGTGGTGCCAGATTCTGCCCTCAGCAATGTGAGCAAACTTCAAACAGAAATGCACATGAATAGTTAAAGGAAAATGCTGGATCCCACCTGTTGCCTCTTCTGTGAAGTAATATGTCCATAATGTTTATAAATTTTAATAACCCAGACAGGGCTTTTTGTCTTTCAATATTAAATTTATATTATCATAAAGTTTGACTTTCTTGGACAATGTGTTTTATCCTCTAGTAATTTAGGGAATCTATCCAGTATTAGTGTATGTCAATTGATAAAAGAATGAAAGTACTCTCTTATCAACTAATTACCAGCACATTTATAAAATTACTTGGAAATCTTCATCTTTAATAGGATGTTTTCTTTATCTGACTGAGGTCTTGATTGGTATTGAGTGCTGGAAAAACATCAATATTTTATTTGTTGATTCTGTGAATTGTGTTTGTATTTTCCTTTTTCCTCTGAGATGATAACTGAAATAATTTTTTAAATGCATCCTTTTTATGTCTTATAATCCCATTGGAATAATAGTTAAATGGACAAAGCCATGCTTGAGAATAGATAGGATAGATATCTGAGAATAGATATCTACAAGCCCAATCTTTTAAATTGCTTATAGCTGAAAAGATCAAGTATCACCTATAAATCGTATGTTTCAGAAACAAGGAATGTATGTTAATCCATGGTAAATTGAGGGGAAAAATCCTACCAAGCAAATGATTTTTCCTTGCACTTGAGTTCATGGCATGTAAGTCCAGAGGAAGAATTTATGGTTTTAGTGGACATTGTCTGGAATCTATTTTACCATGACTCATGGGATTTTGAAGATTTTGGTAGCTTTTTCCAGGGAAAGGGGAATTAAAAAGAAAGCAGTTTCTACCTGATGAGAAAATCATATGTTCTAAACAATACTTTGTCACTTCTTTGATTTCAGTTTACAAGCATTGAGAAAGGAGAAATCCCGAGATGCTGCACGCTCCCGCCGGGGAAAAGAAAATTTTGAGTTCTATGAATTGGCCAAGTTATTGCCTCTTCCTGCAGCCATCACGAGCCAGCTGGATAAGGCGTCCATTATTCGACTTACAATTAGCTATCTGAAAATGAGGGACTTTGCTAACCAGGGGGACCCTCCATGGAACTTGCGAATGGAAGGCCCACCCCCAAACACATCCGTAAAAGGTAAGTTTTAAGCCTCTGGTCATTGTGGCTTATGGTTCTGTAGCTATCTTTAAAATGAAATGTTTACCATCATCCTTTCTTCTTTTCCTGCATATCAAATCCTTTAAAGGGATACAAATGTGGAAATCTGAACTCTGCATGAGAAAGACACCATGTGAAGGTGAAATGAACCTCTTCTATTTCTATTTTTCTTTTCAAAAAATTTGTCAGCCTAAAGTATTCTTATCATTTTATATAAGGTTTCAGAGAAATGGGAATGAAATGACTTACATTAAGGTGCTTCCTGGGTTTAGTTTAAGTTATGTTAATATATGCTAATTTTTATTGATGGGTGGAGTATGAGAATATTGCTGAAGGGTAGAGCTAATATTTTCTGTCGTTAGTCACCAAAGAAGGAAACAGAGTGCAACTGTAGCAGGCATTTTGAGCAATGATTTTATTGGTTAATAACAAACTAAAGCCATGAATTAATGTTTCTAGTCTCTATACATATTACCTAGAAGTTGCAAACATAAACATGTACTTGTCCTCCAAATCTTTGGTGCAGTTATCCTTAAATCATTACTTTAAAATTTTAGGCCTTCTTCACTCTGTAAATTAAGAGAGGTATTTCTTGTGTGCTCCTGAAATTCCTAAAAAATTATGGCATTTCTAGCATTTTATTTTTTATTTTTTGACTTTTTAGATTTATTTATTTTATTTATTTTTTAATTTTTTTATTGTGTTACATGTATACATATCTCCCCGTTGCCCCCCCTTCCTCCCAGGCATATCCCAACCCCCCAGTATCTATGTTCATTGGTTATGCTTATATGCATGCATACAAGTCCTTTGATTGATCTTATCATTTCTAGCATTTTAGAATATATGCATATGTTTTTCAGTGTACATGTGGTGTTGGTCATTGATTTTTCTAACTTTAAGGGTGTGTCATTCAAAGCATAGGATGGGATCTTTAGGGATCTCCAAGTTTCTTGTGCCTGACCTAGTTTCTAGACCCTCGACCAGTGTGGGGTAAAACTGGACATTTGGCAGAATTTCAGACAACCTTCGCTCAGGGAGAAGTTAGGTTCTTTAGTTAGTGGTGACACCTTGACAGCTCCCTTTGGAGAGGGCCCATGTTCTTGGCTGTTGTAGGAGAGGGGGTAGTGGGGACCTGTAACCCTTAGAGGACTTACATTAAAATGAGGTCAGAAGCAGTACTGTTTACAGTCCTGTGCTCAGAGGTGTGATCATTTTTGTGCATGTGCATATGTCAGTCCATTCCTCTTTTTGCCATCGGTACTTAGGGTTTGTGTTTCATATGTTTAGGAGAGAAGGAAAATTAGAGTTTAAATTCCAACATGTTATTTTACTCTAGAGCAGGGGTTGGCACACATATTCTGTAAAGGGCCATATAGTACATATTTCACGGTAGACTCTGGGAATTAGCTCAACTCTGCCATTGCAGCAGGAATTCAGCCATAGACAACAGGGCGTGGCTGTGCCCTATGAAACTGTACCTACAAAGCAGGCAGTGGCCACCAGATGGGCTCACAAGCCATAGTTCCCAGACTCTGGTTCTAGACTGTAAGACTGACATTCAAAGCTTGAGGAGAACATGCAACACAGTAGCTCTCAAGGCAAGATGTGAGTTTAAGACAGCAGCGTACAAACAAGCCAAGGCACATCATGCTGTCCTTTCACAGTCATCTGACCTAAGAATGCAGATGTCAACTTGGCCACACAGCAGTCCATGTCCCAGAGGCTAAAGTAGTAGGGAATTTTCCCAGGCTAAAGATGGGAATATAATCCTGGTAAGTATTTATTATGTACAGAAGAGTTTATTCAAAAGGCTGTCTTCATGTTTATTCCAAATCATGCAAGTTGGAAGGATGAGTGCAAAAGCTTATAAATCACACAATGTACAAAATGTTGTTATTAAATTTTAAATATGTTGCTTGAGGGACTGGACTTATATGAGGTTATTTAGGATAATCATCTTTATTTCCATTGTTCTTTTAAGTAGTTTGCAGCTTATAGTTACTTTGTGGTAGCAGCAGTTACCAAAGTAGAAAAATCTAATGGTTCCCTTGTCTGTCCATTCTTCTATTTTGTGATAGCCCTGCTTACTCTTAGAATCATGGCTTTTTAGATATATAGAATTATAGAGCACAAGGAACTATGCCTTTATTTTACATGTAAAGAGAATATGTAGAAATGGTTTACAGTTAAGTGTTCACAGATCTAAAACTAGAATCCCCCCCCCCCACTTTTTTGCCTTTCTGTCTAAGGGTTCTTCTATCACATCACTTTCATTTCAAAAGATACTTAATTTGTATCACCATCTTCAAAAATTCCAGGTGAGAATTCTCTCAGTTTCAGGGTGTGACTAATACATTTGGGCTTTGTGGCCTTCAATCAACTCAACTTTCTCACTACTTATTATGATAAAGATGGGGGAAAAAGCAGACATGGTCTCTGCCCTCATGGGTTTCAGTCTGTGGAAAGACATGGCGATGTCAGTGAGAAAAACAAGGAATCTGGGATGGATGTTTAGGAGCCTGGAAGAAGATCACAGATTTTATTATTGTAAACTTTCCATTGAATTTTGGCAGAGATTCCAAGTTGTAACATGTTGTTCCCAATATTAGTAAATCGGTGAGAGGCTAAGGCTGTCGTTGTAAGTATAGTGACTCTGTACTATTTACCCTGATTCTCAGAAGTTGGGAGGAATGCAAAATGCAATGGGCACATTCTGTAAACTGGTTCTGCTACACAGTATATGTATATTTTATTGCTTTACTCTAGTTCTTTAATGCAAACCTGCTACTCATACTGATCAAACATTCATGGAACAACATCAAAGAAATTTGTTTTAATTTATTAAGGTCTTCTATGTTGTGCCCTTGAAGAAGTTCATATGGATAAACAAGCTTATATAAATAGCCTATAGCATCCTGGCAAGTGCAGTTCATAATCCAGCAATAAAACAATACATATTATACTTTGTCCTTCTCCAAGCAGTCTCTTGAGTAAACGTAACAGCATTTGGAAATTTATATGAGAAGGACTTACACATTGTAGACAACAATTTAAAAAATGTGATGAGTTAATCATGTTAATAATTAAATTGCATAGCTTAAATTTAAATTTGTCACCCCAACTATATAGAAATTTAATCATTTTAATTTACTGCTTCAGAAAGGTCCTTCACTCTGCCCTGTGTTCATCTCATCTTTTCTTAAAAGTCCATAAAGGTTGATGAGTTTGTTTTGTGATGCCCATTGTGTACAGATTATTTACAAGTTATGTTTGCAGAAAGAACACCCAGGTGACAGTGGGTAATACGTTCTGAGTCAATTACTTCGTGGAAATGATATGTTAAGCAATTGGAAGGTAACAGATAGTTTTTTCCATTATTTTAGAAATATCTGTATTGCTATAATACAGATCAAATCTACAATGAACATAATGCATTATTCAAGAAATGACCAGGCATTCTCAGCAGTGTTTCAGCTAAATAACTGATGATTGTAACCTTTAAAGAAATCTCATTGTGGTGACTGTTGGTAAATCACTTCCCCATTCATAGTAATCTCTATTTAGAGGCTATCTGGAAACCATTATATCTTTTATTAATCTTAAAAGCAATAGCTGCTGATTTGACATTTGCTAAAACTAGATAAATTTTTCGTCTTTCTAATATCACAGACTTTGGTCAATTTTGAAAGTCTATTGGCTGCAATTCTATCAATCCAGGAATATTTACCACTCTAGGCATGCATTTTATTTTAATTTAAACATTGAAGCTTTTGAACAATTTGCCTGTGACAGACAACAATTCTAACATACTGTCTGTAAAATACAAGACATTTTTAGTTTTTGGAAGGAAACAGTTGAAAAATATGCAAGATGGGTGGTGCTTAAGGTCACCTAAGTGCATTAGGAAAGAGCTTTACTGTTTCCGTGGAATTTCTCTTCTCTATTTTCAGGCATGAATTTTGAATTAACTGGTAGATTTTTTGTAGTTTTTATGTAAGCAATACATGGTGTCTCCTTAGTCAAAGACTAGACTGTTACTTAAGCAATGATTTTTAGTGGATTCCTTAAAAATAGTAATGTAGGGTGAGTACAGGACATCTTTAGGAGTAACACTAAATTACTGTAATGGTTGTCCCAAACTTAGATAGCATTTTAAAAAATGGTTCTGCTTCCATAGAAGGTAAAGATTCCAAGGCTAGCCAAGTTGGAGGTCTTCTTGGTTTCAGTAAACCAAGGTCTTCCCGCTTCTGTTATGGCTTTTTACTGTGTGCATTTATGTCTGTCAGGTGACATTTGTGTTTGAGAGCAAGTGTCATATTCCTTATTATCTCAGGGAGAAGGCGCGTCTGAGTGGGCGGCAGGAAGAGATTAACCAAAGAACTTGTGTGCATATATGCTAACCCATGGACACAGATGACAGTGTGATGAAGGCCTGGTGTGGGGTGAGGGGCAGGGGCAGAATAGAAAGCGTCAGTGGGGGAAAAGGGTACATATGTAATACTTTCAACAATAAAGATTTTTTTTGAAAGAAAGATAATGTGAAACGAAGGTCTTAGACTCAAGACATGGGATGTATGCCAGCTTGTGTGATTCTTTAGTTGTTGTTACGCAGGCAAATGGTAGAACTCAGGATGAACCCTTGGTTCTGAACAGAAGCTCCCTGTAGGGCGAAGGGAGTAGCACAGCAGGTGGAGACTTGTTTCTTGCTTGCTTCCTATTCTTACTGCTGTCATTCTCAGTACACACAGGGCCTGAATCTCTGCTCTAGTCTCCAATTCCATTTGCCTCCATCTAAAGTCAGTGGTAGCCACACATGGAAATGGAAGAATCCAAAAATCTGAGTTGCTGGTGATCCTTTCTGTTATTTTGGGTAGCCAGTGCTGGGTTTTACCATCTGTGGAAATCTAATGTAACATAACAGCCTATTTTTAGATTTGCTTACAAGAAAGGTTTCTTCAGATCTTTCTAGTGAAGTTATGACTTCTGGAAGAAGTCCTTTTAAGAATGTACCATTCACTTTTATTGTATATCATGTTTGAACAAGCAATGCTAACAGTTCCACACTTCTGTGGGATCGTCATTTCTGACACGGGGCAGGAAGGGCTTTTCTGACAACTGTGGGTCTTAAAGGTGGCAGAGTAAGTGTCTGAGACTAATTCGGTGAAGTTTCACCTTCTATCAGCAAAACCTTTGATATCTACAAAGGGATACTATAGTCGATCTTTAGCATGAAGAATACTAGAAAGCATTGCTGGATTCTTGCTACATGCCACTGACAGTTTGATGGGTTACTATGACATTCAGTGCACTATTGAGCATCTAGAATTACCTTGCCTCCAAACAGTGACTCAAGGAAAGGATACCTATGAGAATATGGCTAAGAGCATGTGACTACCCAGCCAGGCCAACAAGCAATTTCCACATCTCAATACCATGCCACAGAGCTTTTACTCCTCTTGTAGCCAGTTAGTCTATAGCTTGGCAGATCTAGGCTGGAAAGACCTGTGTGGTTCTACTTCTTACCACAGTCTGGTTGGGCTTGACTCCCTTGCTGAGAGTTTAGCTCAAGTCTGGACCCTGTTAAGGGGCAGCCAGATATTTTAGAAAAGCTCTTTCCTTGGTGATTGCAGAGGAGTAGAGTGCTGTGCAAAAAAAACAGATAAAAAGGAGGAATATATTAAACTTTAATGCTGTAAGTGTTGAATGATATTTGGTTTGCAAATCTCCCTTCCCCCTCCTACTTTCCATCCTTCCCCGCCCCTCCCTCTCTTCTACCTCCTTCCCATCCCTCTTCCCTCCCAATACCCTTCCCTTCACCTTCCATCATTTATCCTCTTCCTCCTCCTCCTCCTCCTCCTCCTCCTCCTC
>PVJN01039069.1:0-19992 GCA_004026805.1 Lasiurus borealis
ATATTGGGATTTTTTTTATATGCATTTCATGAACACCGTACAAGTAGATATAATAATAGCATGTGTAATGTTTTCCAGCTTCGAGTAAACTACGAATTATCTATGCATTCAAACAAGTAAAGTTTATTCTTGGATTATTTAAGGAACATTACCTAATTTTAGTAAACTTTTTGGTATAGAAGCAGCAAAAAAAAAAAAACAACAGATACATGATTGAAATCATTGTCTTCCCTGACATCATTGCCACAAATGTAGAGAGCCAGATAAAGAATAGGTCACATTAACAGTAAAATGCATATTAAAGAATATTTATCAATTTGGCTCAAATAAAGGACTATTATAATCGTATAATAATGCTTATCTTTATGTGTTCTTACAGTCATACCTATCATCCAAATAAAAACAGCCTTCGTATCCTCTGAGCCATAATGTCTTGTATTTTGAATTACAATATCAATAATTACGGGGCATAACTTTTTAAATGTCTCACTTTTACTGCACGCGTGTGCGCGTATTCACACATACATATAGATCATGTGTCCTCATTTAAAAGCTGTGCCTTCTATAAAACTTAATTACATCTCGGTGCAGCTTTAAATTGTCAGTGGCTTTAAATCAAGTGGGTGTCTTCAAAAACGGGGGGCGGCTCTGACTACATTTGTTCCCCTGAATACTGCACATACAGGTGTACAGGGCACACCCAGGGCCTCTTAAAGGGGCAGCGGGAAGGTCGGAGCAAGCAGAAGGCTTGCCCCTGAGATGGATATAAGCCCGTTGTCTTGCCATAGAGCTCTCCGGAAGCAGCTTTCGTAACTCGAGACAAAGCCAAGGCGTCTGAATTTGCATGCCTTTTCCACGTGGTGTGTGGACATTTTTGAAAAATGCCATCCATGTTGATTTTCCAATACATTGAGTATGAATGCAAATGATTAAAATGTAGACAGTCTTTTGCATTATATTTGAATTTCAGAACCATATGCATCACTAAGTTCGAATCATACAAGAAGAATTAAAGAGGCAAGACAGCTTGAAATGATACTTTCTTCGGTGAAACACACACACACACACACACACACACTCACACACACACCAAGAAAAGAAAACTAGGGATTTTTTTTTTAAATCTCCAAAGATAACTTTTCTTTTTAAAATAAAAAGTTGTTATTTGGTATCTCTTAAGATGTGTTTGATTTATAAGACTAACTTTTATGAAGGTGCGTATTTGATCATTTATGTGTTAAATATTGAAAAAAAAACTGGCTTTTTAAAAAATTGGTATACACAGAGACCTAATGAATGGATCATCTATAAAATGAAATTGACACACTGCCTGAGATTTTAAGCACTTACGGATTGATATTGTAAGCCAGGGTAATATATATTGATTTACTAGGTCTATATAAGTGAATAAAATCGGTAATTCTATCTATACTAGAGGGAGGCCTGATGCATGAAATTCGTGCATGGTTGTGGGGGGCTGTCCTTTAGCCCAGCCTGCTCCCTCTCAAATCTGAGACCCCTTGAGGGATGTCCGACTGCCCATTAAGGCCTGATCCTACCTGGGCCTCTAGTACAGATATAATTACCGATTTTGTTCAACTTGCGGATAAAATGTATTATTAGATATTGTAAAACACATCAATCTGCAGGCCTGTTCTCTGCCAACTGCCCTCCCCTGCTGGATACAAGATGGCCAGCAGAGGAGGGCAGTTGGCAGGGACCAGGCCTGCAGATTGATGTGTTTTATAATATATAATAATACATTATTACATAATTCATTAATAATATTCTATCTAATAAAAGAGTAATATGCAAATTGACTATACCTTTGCTACACCCACAAGCCATGCCCGCCAGCCATGCCCACCAGCCAATCAGGAGCAGTATGCAAATTAACCCAATTAAGATGGCTTCAACCACAGAGAGATCAGGAGGGAGGCTTGGGTTGCCCCTGGCAATGGAGGAAGCCAGGCTTTCCACACACCCTTGCGGGCCCAGGCCTCCACTTAAGGCAACAAAGTTTCAATGGCTGTGTGAGCAAAAGGCTTTGCTTTGCTCCAGGCTACAAAGTTTCAATTGTAGAAGATAAATATATCCCAGATACCTGGGCCCCTGCTTGGGTGACCAGGCCTGCAGGGGAGGGCAGTTAGGGGTGATCATGCCCATAGGGGCGGGCAGTTAGGGACAAACAGTTTGGCAGGGAAGCAGTTAGGCATCAATCAGGCTGGCAGGCAGAAGCAGGCCTGCAGGGGAGGGCAGTTAGGGGCAATTAGAAAGGCAGGCAGGCGAGCAGTTGAGAGCCAGCAGTCCAGGGTTGTGAGAGGGATATCCAACTGCCCCTTTAGGCCCGATCCTGGATCAAGGGGTCCGAGATTGGAGAGGGAGCAGGCTGGGCTGAAGGACCCTCCTCTCCCCTCCCCCCGTGCATCAGGCCTCTAGCTGTTAATATAAAATTGCTTTTGGGAGAGTGGCAGGAAATTGATTATCTCAATCTTCTTATTCTCCTAGAATATGTTGCCATTTGGGGATTATAAAACTTAGAGAAGGAGGCCCAGTCAGATCAGACATTACAGAAGCTCATGTTGCCAAACTCACTTGACGTAATAATCTTTTCTTTTCTTTTTTTACTTTTTCTTCTTATAAGCTGGGTTCCTTTCTTAGAATGGAAGCAAAACCAGCTTTTTTTTCTCCCAATAGCCCTGAATGAAGTAAAATCTCGGTCGAACATTTTGCAGGCTTGTCCAGAAATGAAATGAGCTCACCGAACTGGCATTTCTTTTGACACACAGACCTCGGCAGCGTTAGCGCTCTGGTCTTGAGGGATTGCATGCGTCGGAGCAGACGTGTTTACATTTGCAGCAGGCACCACTTGTGGTAATAGCGGGAGTGCTCTCACGGCCCCCTTACCTCCCTGACGGTGCAGGAAGGTATTGGGGACAAACACCACAGGTGAAAATAATGGCTGCAAGCCATCTGGCCAGATGTTGGAGGTGAGCCTGCATCACCATAGCGAAGTGAAAAATTTGAGATGATCATCTCAAATTTAAGGGTCACATTGTTATCATTGCCTGATTCCACCGGGCGGAAATAGGATAAAATGGGATTTTCAAACTCTAGAGATTTCTATTGGCAACATCGGTTCAGGCTGAGGATTCTCGGGGATTTTACCCTTAATCCATTGATGCCGTATTGTTTGGGATGCATATTTATCAGGACCCCTCTCAGGCCGTTATATTTTTCTGTTACGTTGGTCAACACTTCACTGCTTCATAAACAGAGCTCGCAAAAATCACTTTTGGATTATTTGTTTAAAGTATGGTCACTGTGTGGCAGGTGGCTGGTGGTTCTAGAGTCAATCTAACCAGATAAATTACAAACTGAGGTTTTTGTTAGTAGAAGAGGATGCACAGAGCTTAGCTGAGTATAGATACAGTGGTACCTTGAGATATGAGTTTAATTCGTTCCGTAACCTTGAGGCGTGGGAAACTATGAGACGCTCGAGTCGCGGTAAACTGGTGGGCCGTGTGCAGCCGGCCAATCTGCGAGATGACTCCTATCTCAAATGTTGCTCGTATTTCAAAGCAAAAATCACTCGCTCGACGGCTCGTATCTCAAAAGTCTCGTATGTTAGGGCACTCGTATCTCGAGGTACCACTGTGCTCTCAGGTACCAGCATCTGTTAGCCACTCCTCGGTCATTAATGAGTGATCCTGCTTCACTCAAGAGCAGTAGCGAAGGTTCCATTTTATGTCATGCAAGACGGCGTGCTAGATGCATGGTGCTGTATGTATGCATTAAATTGCAACGCTTTCCCCCTTCAATTCCCACTATTTCTAAATACTGTAAAAAAAATAAAATGATTAAAATGTCAGCGAAGCCCCATGCGTTCCATTTTTGTCATAAACGTTTCTCTCTACCAAAAGGAATGCTGTTTAATTTCAGCGCGGCGGTGAATTTTGTAAAATGAGGATGTAATAGCATTTTACTTAAACGCATAGTATCTTCTGTTCGTATTGAGCTCCAGAATAGTCCCTTCATAATTAAAGTGTCAAAAAACACATTTGTAGCGAGAACGATGAAATTCGTTCGGAATTAATCCGTCAGCAAATAATAACCTGCATTTCCTCCTCTCGAGCAGAATCATTTAATACCTTTCAATCATTTGGTTCTTCCTTTTTTTCCCCCTTGTTGTTCTTAGAAAAATAACTTCTTATAAAAGCTTGAAAACTATTTTATGGGCTTAATGGAGGTTTTTACTTGAGCTAGAATGTTAGGTGGTTGCAAACGTTTCCGTAAATATGCAAGCTCTTCTCTGAGTCCCTACCTCATTCCTCCCAATTTCAGCAATTCCAGAACAATAAACAAGGCAAAGAAAGAATTCCTTCCAAATAACCACAACTTCCGGTTCTTTTTACCAATGCAAACAAGTCACACCGAATGGAGTATCCCCTCTCTCTTGGAGATAAAGTCAGTTTGATGCTTACATGCCATGCGTGCCATGTTCCTGAAATATTGAAGGAACAGGTCAGATTTTTCAAGTGGGTTTTTCTCCATGCGAGAGGTCTCGTTTCTCTGGTTGCCTTTTTAAAATGACATGCGTTTTGTATTTATGACTTTTACAAATGTAAGTGAAAATACATCCTATTTTGTGTCGTGCCTGTGTGCGTATCTCTGCCAGGGATTGTCGTAAAATGCAAATATGAATAAGCAAGGAATGGCCCGAGTGAATAACTTCGCTGATATAGCATGAGGATCTGTGTTCTGGTTGCTTTAATATGTTCCTCCTACACACCCTTGAAGCAGCTTTTCAGAGAATTACTGGCTTAGGCGCTCTTTGTCAGGATGATAAACATACAATCCCTACATCCTGAGTTTCTATTGTTTGCCTTTTATTTTTAAAATTTTTTTATTGTTTTACATGTATACATATCTCCCCATTGCCTCCCCCACCTCCCAGGCATACCCTAACCCCTCAGTGTCTTGTGTCCATTGGTTGTGCTTATATGCATGCTTACAAGTCCTTTAGTTGATCTCTTATCTACCTTAACTTTCCTGCTGTAATTTGACAGTTTGTTTGATACTTTACTGACTCTCTGTCTATCCTTTTGTTCATCAGTTTACAATGTTCTTTATTATCCACACATGAGTGAGATCATGTGGTGTTTCTCCTTCATTGACTGGCTTGCCTTTTTAAAATGACATGCGTTTTGTATTTATGACTTTTAAAAATTTAAGTGGAAATACACCCTATCTGTGTCATGCCTGTGTGCGTATCTCTGCCAGGGATCATCGTAAAATGCAAATATGAATAAGCAAGAAATGTGCAAGTAAATAACTTATATTGCATGAGGATCTGTGTTCTGGTTGGTTTAATATGTTCCTCCTACACACCCTTGAAGCAGCTTTTCAGAGAATTACTGGCCTCGGCGCTCTCTGTCGGGATGAGAAACATCCAGCCCCTACATCCTGGGTTTCCACAGCTCTCCCCTCTGCACCAAGTTCCGTACCACCTTCAGACGATGGAGGGCACGGAACCATCCATGCCTCCATCACGCCGCTTTTGCAGATTTCACCCGACGCAGGTCCAGCAGGATTCTGGGCGGGAAAAAAAAACACATCGTTTTAAGTCATTGATTCTTTTAAAGATCCGGGGCATCGGCTGCAGCTGCAGCCCCATGCTGCTTCCATTAAGGCCGCATCTGGCCCGCGTTAAAACAGGAGCCTCTCCCAGGCCCAGTGCTTTCAGGCTGGACGGCTTTCCCAGCCCCTGAGGCTTTCCCAGCCCCTGAGGCTTTCCCAGCCCCTGAGGCTGTCCAAGCCGGGGGCGGAGGCGGAGGGCAGCCCGTCACCGGCTGGTACCGGCCCCAGCACATTCCTCTCTGCAGTTCGGCGTCTGGCTCTCATTTGAGGTGCATCTCCCCAGTGTTCGCTTTATTAACTCACACGTGACTGGCTCTTTTGTTTCCTACGGAAATACAGAAAGGAGGGTTTTTTTTTGAAGAATGGTGCCATAGACTGAGGCATATTTATTCACCCACTTGTGGGCTTGGGGTTATATGTTTGCTCTTTAAAACATATATATATATGTATATATATATATATATATATATATATATATATACACACACACACACACAAACACACATATATATGTATATATATATACACATATATATAATCTGTGTGTGTATGTATGTATGTATATATATGTTTGCTCTTTAAAACATATATATATACATATATATAATCTGTGTGTGTATGTATGTATATGTACACACAGATTATATATATGTATGTATGTATATATATATATATATATTAATTTATATATATATTGCATTAATTTATTTTCCATCCTTACTATTGATGCCCAAACTGGCATTATGCTGACAAATTATTTTCCTAAGTTCCTAAATAGTATTATAAATCTGTGTGTGTGTGTATATATATATACACACATATATATACATACACACACACAGATTATGTATATATGTGTGTGTGTATATATATATATATATATATATATATATACTTTTTTGTATTTCAACCACTTACATAACAAAAAGGTAGATATTGAAAGGAATTCATAATAGACTCGGCTTTCTCCTCCATTTCTATGGAAATGGAGGGAAAAAGTGGCACAGATAGGGATGTGTTGAATTTTTTTATGTTTACCGTCTACAGTGGTACCTTGAAATACGAGTGCCCTAACATACGAGATTTTTGAGATACGAGCCCTCGAGCGAGCGATTTTTGCTTTGAAATACGAGCAACATTTGAGATAGGAGTCATCGCGCGGATCGGCCGGCTGCACACGACCCACCAGTTTACCTCTACTCGAGAGTCTCATAGTTTCCCACGCCTCAAGGTTACGGAACGAATTAAACTCGTATCTCGAGGTACCACTGTATTTTAGGACTGCAAAGAAAAAAGTCTATGAGCGTTATCCATAAGTGATATAAAATAAAAATTACCTGAGTTTTGGAGGAATTATTTCAATCATACATGTATCGAGTAGAATGTCAGCTAAATGTCAAAGAAATCGTAAAGTATCTGAAGATGAAATAAGTCACCAACCAAAGAGAAAGAGAGCTTTAAAAGCATTGTTTGAGGATGTTAGACTGATGGCTGGAAAACATGACTGTTCCAGGTAATTAATATATAATAGCTTATCAATGTAGGTAGCACGCACACCTTTATTAAAACCCCAAACAGAGGGGCCAAAGAAAAATACAAACTCCGTGAAGTTCAACATATGAAAAGGGCCACAGGTGAACAGATATGAACATGCAGTGGGGGGCACACGGTGGCAGTGAGGGACTCGGCCTGAGGAAGTCACCTCTGAGCTGGTCTCTGAAGGGTGAGTAGAAGTTCACCAGACCTTCCAAGACTCACAGATTTTAGTCCGTTCTTAACATTTGTTTATTACCTGACATGACCAATTGCTATCCTTTTGGGATGAAGAATGCACCCCACTATTGCATTAAGTTATTTTCCATCCTTATTATCGATGCCCAAACTGGCATTATGCTGACAAATCATTTTCCTAAGTTCCTAAATAGTATTATAAATCATAAGTGTGTTTTTCCCCATATGGAGGTAGAATTTACTTTCAGCACATATAACAGGAAAAAAAAACCAAAACACTAAAGAGTCAATTGAATCTAGATCAGTGGTTCTCAACCTGTGGGTCGCGACCCCTTTGGGGGTTGAACGACCCTTTCACAGGGGTCACCTAAGACTATTGGAAAACATCTATTTCCCATGGTCTTAGGAACCAGCACACCACTCCTCGGTGTAGCAAAGTGTAGCCATGTAGTTTACTGTTGTCGTATGAAGACTGTTACCCATGCTACACCACGATTCAAGACAAAATTTCATTTATTTGTAATTAGAAATAAATATTTCACAATATACAATTACATATTGTTTTTGTGATTAATCACTATGCTTTAATTATGTTCAATTTGTAACAATGAAAATACATCCTGCATATCAGATATTTACATTATAGTTCAAAACAGTAGCAAAATTACAGTGATGAAGTAGCAACGGAAATAATTTTATGGTTTGGGGTCACCATCACATGAGGAATTCTATTAAAGGGTCGCTGCACTAGGAAGGTTGAGAACCACTGGTCTAGATGCTATGTGAGAATGACAATGTAATTAATCTCTCTGAACTTAAGTTCTCATTTAAAAAGGTGGGGATAATATGTATCTCATGGAGTAATATGATGCAATGAGATGACTTATTTTGTAAAGCAAGACAACAGCTAGCTCCTACTAAACCAACATTCAGTAAATAATAATTCTCTTTCCCAGTTTTTAATCTCCACATAGGATACATAAGACTTGGCTCAAACTAGTTTTCTTTTTCAGCATATTAATACTGTATTTCAGTGTATGATTAAAGGTATATATTTATTTACTTGAGCAAATGAGTGCAGATTGTTTGACAATTGGAATAAAATAGATTAATAGAAAAACACAAATAACAAAGCCTCCTCTAATTTCACTAGCTGTATTTAAACACTTCATTGCCGGATACACAAAAATGATTTGTGCATTCCCGTTGCTCTATGTCTCTCAGGGAAAAATCATGTACGCTTTCCTAAGAGCAAGGGTTACCTATTCCATGCATTTCACAGACTCTCTCTTAGGAAAGCATTCCATCCAATAGGTGTCTGTTGCTTAGACAAAACCAGAGAGTGGGAGCGAGCACAGTTTTGTCTAGTAGGAAAGATGCAGACAGAGCATCTAAATGGAGTCACTGGTGTCTATATGTGGAAGCATCATCCTATCTAATATAAAGACAGAACATGCAAATTGACCTTAACTCCACAACAAAGATGGCAGCGCCCACAGCCAATGAAGAGGTGATATGCAAATTGACGTGACAGGGTGAGACGTGGAAGGCGGCTCTGGCTGGAGGGAAGGCAGAAAGGTGGCTCTGGGCCAGAGCGAAGGTAGCACCAGCAGCCAGGGGAAGGAAGGCCCATTCCTGCACGCATCTCTGTGCATCGGGCCTCTAGCGGTTTACAAAATGTTAAGCCATCGAGCAAAAATTTTTCAAACGGAAAGCAAATTAAATGCTACGGCATCACCGGGTGTCTCTATGAAATGATGGGATAAGCCTCCTCGGTACATAAAATATAATAAACACTTCAGAGAGGCCGTCGGTGGGAAACCGGGTTCCTTCTTTCTCACGCGCCGTTCTTTCATTGCACTTCTTTATTAGTCTGCGAAGGTAAAGCGACCTGTTTTACTTAACAAAGCCAGTCAGCTGTTTTTATGGAAATTCCTTCTCAGTTTATAACTCATGTGCACGTCAATGTCAAAGTAACAACTGCACCGCAGGGATGAAATGGATAAAAGAACTCTTGGTCAGGTAGAGTAGTTCTCTTTCCATTAAAATGTACCCTTTATGTTTTCCATTAAGTATTGTCAACTCAGCTTTCTTCGTTGAAAGCGGTCAGCTGATGGATGCTTGTGTATAATGTGGTGCAAGATTAAAAAAAAAACACACTTCTATGTGCTTTTAAAATCCTTTTGTGGAGAACAAAATTTGATAGTATTTGTAGACATTATTTTACATGTGAATTGTGAGATGTCTCATGCATTTATCATAATTTTTGATGCTATAGATGTGTGACTGTACCCACAGTAACATTTTAATCTTTCACATCTTTCAACCTTATTCATCTTCACCTTGAGTGAAGTGTTGATCTGTAAGACTTGATATATTTCATGGATTAATAAACCCAGGTGTAGGAGACACATTTTAAGGGGATTCAAATTTGGATTTAATGCACTAATTAATGAGTGAGTGAATTCATAAGCAAAATATGGTTACACAACCTTAAAATTACTGATTCTTTTGTTGTTGTTGTTTTTTACTGCTACAGTCATTTCATCTTTGCTCATCCTGGATTCCCAATGTTTTGATGTGGCTATATTTCATGTGACAAACAGAGCAGTTTTATTATTACTGGAAAAAAGGTGAGGCCAAAAGGACAAGAGATGCTTCTCTCCTTTTTCTGATATCAAGAACAGACCAGCCGAAACCGGTTTGGCTCAGTGGATAGAGTGTCAGCCTGCGGACTGAAAGGTCCCAGGTTCGATTCCTGTCAAGGGCATGTACCTTGGTTGCGGGCACATCCCCAGTAGGGGGCATGCGGGAGGCAGCTGATGGATGTCTCTCTCTCATCGATGTTTCTAACTCTCTATCCCTCTCCCTTAATCTCTGTGAAAAATCAATAAAGTATATTTAAAAAAAGGCATAAATATTACTTTAAATATATTTTATTGACTTTTTTTACAGAAAGGAAAGGAGAGGGATAGAGAGCCAGAAATAGCAATGAGAGAGAGACATCAATAAGCCGCCTCCTGAATGCCCCCTACTGAGAATGTGCCCGCAACCATGGCACGTGCCCCCAACCAGAATCAAACCTGCAACCTTTCAGTCCCCAGGCCGATGCTCTATCCACTGAGCCAAACTGGTTTCGGCCCATAAATATTACTTTAACTTTACCATGGACTCAGCCCTCAGACAACTTAGAAGATGAGTTTTCTACATAAAAAAAAGCACTGAAGCTTCTAAGTGTAAGACTAGCCTGCTCTTCCTCGTATAGACACAATTTCATCTCCGCCCAGAGAACGTGTTACTTTTCCTGATTTTCGCTCACCCTGATTTTACATGCCGTCTTGTGTTTGAATGCTTTCCCGTCGTCCCCTTAAAATTCTTTCTGACTAGGTCGCAATCTTGTTACAATTCCTCTGGCTGGAGCGATCGCAAGTTACGGTTTGCAAACCACTGACCTCCTCGTCTCCGCTGATATGGTTAGAACGAAGCTGCAATGCCACCTCTCAGAGGATAAGCACAGGAGAGCGGTCCGCAGAAGGCCGACTCGCATAGAAATTCACGTTTGTCCCAAACACATCCTTCCCGGGGACGGCGACAGCCGCGCAGATAAAACGCTTCTGTTATTGACTTTCCACGAGTGTCTGCTGCGGTGGCCGGACCGTGGGGGAATCACGTCAGTCATTTGGTGATGGTGGCGCAGGTAATAAAAGGGGAAGCAGTGCCGTGGATAGAGGTGGCCCGCCTCCCCACGTCTTCGGAGGTGCTGACAGTGACATGTAGATTACTTTCCCCTTCACACACACAGCAGCATTGCCAGACATGTTCAGCCGAGGCTCTCTCTGTCTCCCAAGCACCGGTGCAGGCCAGACAAGAAAGGCAGGGGTGCCAGGAATGGCCCCATGACCAGGAGGTGCAGCCGTGGGTACTATGTGTGGCATGTGAAGAAGACAAAAGCGTCATTGGGAAAGTGTGGTCATTACCAAAAAGTAACACGACTCCTGCAAAGATTGCGTCTTCTAACTAGAAGAGAGCATGGATGAGTAAGGTGCCTGGAAAGAGAAAATGACTAAATTTTCAATGGAGCAAGGACAGAAACCTCACAATTTACATGTGTGTTTTGCTGTTCAAGGCCCAACATGTAAGTCCTGTGTGAGTATTTTATCCCAGGCCAATACCTAGAAGACAGGTATTTCTTTGAAATTAATAAGTTTCAAGAGTGCTGGTAACTTCTGACACTTACAGATCGCACTGTTTTCCTTTGCCCTCTATCTGGTCTGTTCTTCTTTTTTTAAAAAATATATTTTATTGACTTTTTACAGAGAGGAAGGGAGAGAGATTGAGAGTTAGAAACATCGATGAGATAGAGACATCGATCAGCTGCCTCCTACACATGCCCTACTGGGGATGTGCCTGCAACCAAGGTACATGCCCTTGACCGGAATCGAACCTGGGACCTTTCAGTCTACAGGCTGACGCTCTATCCACTGAGCCAAACCGGTTTCAGATGGTCAGTTCTTGATATCAGAAAAAGGAGAGAAGCATCTCTTCTCCTTTTAGCCTCATCTTTTTTTCAGTGATAATCAAACAATCAAATTGCTCTCTTTGTCACATGAAATGTAGTCTCATCAAAACATTTGTCAGGACAAGCAAAGAGATAATGACTGTAGCAGTAAAAAAAAAAGTAAAACCAAAGAATTAGTGATTTTAAGGTTGTAGAACCATATTTTTTTCTTCACCTTTAAAATGTATTGGTAACCCACTCAACATCAACATCTTGGATCTAGAATGTCTGATTGAATTGGTTCTTTGAGTATTTATGATACAAAACAGGTTCTATTCCGCCTTTTGTACACAGGTGACACAGAGACTGGCTTCTCCCACAGCCTTTCTTCACTGAATCTGTGTCTGGCTAACAGGCTAATTACCTGAATGAAAATGTTCTTTCTCAACACTGAGTTTATCAGAAGATGAACATAGTTTATCCACAAAGGAAAGGCACCTCACAACACCCAGCAGAATCAACCCAACTTTTAAGTCAGGCATCATCCCTAAAGCCTTTTACCATCTCCTAGAGATCTCTACTTTCTATATGACTATAATGCATTAACATGTTATAATGTATCATTTCATAGTAATGATTCATAACAAAAGCCACTTACCCAGATATAAATTCTGAGGAGTTTTATTAGGATAAACCTCACTTCAGAGAGCAGATGGCAGAATCGCCATATTAGGTCAGAAAGGGGGTTCCATTCCAACTTGTGTTGTTAACTGACTGCATCTGATCTTAGGCAGATCACCACGGACAGTCTGAGCCTCAATATTTTTCCAGCGGTAGGATTGAGAAAACAGTATTTTTATGAGGATTAAATACTGTTATGAAGTAAATTATATATGGAGAGGAAGATGGTGCTTTTCTTTATTATTCTTACAAAAGTTATTGTGGGAATTTTGATTCTAATCACATTGACTTCAAACCAATCCTTATTGATGGTGTTATCGGAGGAAGTGGGGTTTTGGAGGTACCACCAGAATAAGCATTTCTGGAGGATGAGCTATTTCCACTATGGAGTAGAAAGCTCTTTTTCCATGGAATTACACACCTGGGTTTTCAAAGCATGCATCTTATATAAAAACTGCTGTTTGAAATTTTAACCTGGCTTCTGTAAATGTTTGCTTGCTTAAATAATAAGGAAAACAAGACTATTCCCACTTCAGAGAGGACATTAAACCTTCCCCGGGCAAAATGATCAATGCTGGCACCAGGCCAGGCCTTTGGTTGAGGTCTCAAGGCCTCAGCACATAGGGGCCCTTTAAGAACTTGCCAAGGGGCGGAAACAGTCCATATTTGAGATACAAAAAAGGTAAAAACATATAAATAGGGAAAATTTCTGCATGTGGGGGCCCAGAATTGGAGAAACATTTTCCTCTGGACCCGCATGTAATAAATGTAACTCCAAGCTCTCTGAGCATGGTTTGGTTATTCTGGTTTTCTGTAACACCTTTTCCCTTAGTGCAGTCATAGTACAAGTCTAGCTGGGGTTTCAGTGAAGCTGGAAGCAAAGCCAGTGTCCAGAGTTATCTTTCCAGGTTGAATGGAGGTGGGTCCAGTTCAGCGTCAGGCTACTTACAGTCCGTTAGTCCATTGGGTGTGGGGTCCCCCAGGCTGGGGGCCATGGGGCAAATGCAGAGAAGCAGGAGCAAAAGAACGCCATCAGCTCAGAGTTACACAAGTCCCAAGAGAGCCAGGACAGTGAATTTCTTCCTTTAGGAAATGGAGTACAGTTAACCCTCAATATTTTGAACTTTGACTTCATGGATCTCAGATTTAACGACATTCTGTTGCCTGATTAGTCCATTATATTGAGGTTTTACTGTATCCCACATCTTTGAGTTGCTTGCAGTGGCCACGCCCATTCTGGCCAGCCATTTCTGTCCCCAGGTGTGATTGACAGATAAGCATCTTCCCTATGTCATCCCAACTTTCCCGGGCATGTGTCTGTCTCCCCTTTCTTGGACCCCTGGGGAGTGTCAAGTTGTAGCTTCCTGGTGGAGCTGCCCATGCTTATAATATCCGGCCTTCCCTTCGCTCCTGGCCTGTCATTAATAATTAGTTAATTACAAAGTGACAGTAGGACTGGAGACTCCAAGAACAAGGAGAAGAGATGAAGGTTGGCTGAATAGACCCTTGTTCTGTAGACCTGTAGTAGTTGCTTTAGTTCCCATGTATTTCTCACATATCCTCCTGATGTAGATTTCCCTCCCTTTATTGATCGGGGAAGAGACCAAGGTCTGGAATATTCCATGGCTTTTCTAGTCATTGATATAGCAATTAGCAGAGTCCTGTTTGGGCCTATCTTGGCCTGTTTTCATGGTACTTTTCTAGATCACAGCCATTCAAAGAGTTGGTTTAAAGCAGCATGAAATAAGGGGGCTTCAGTCAAAGAGGCACATGGACAGACTTTATTGTGATTATATACATATGCATATACTCGATGATACATTACTGTATACACATAAAACTAAAATACTCAACACACCTAATAAAGTTAGAAAAAACAGCTTATTATTTATGCAGGCTACCGAGAACTGTTAACAGAGTTTGTTATTCAATTATACTAAAAGTAAGGCAGGAGATATTTAAGATTTCTCTTAGTCATCTCTTAAATCTCTAAGTGACCTCGTGATGAAGTGGGGTAATCTATACGAGGAACAAATGGCTTGATTTGATTTGAAACATATTGGGTAAATGATGTGCGGAGTAGCTGGGGCCTGGAGGATGGATATAGTTCGGCTCATGGCAGTTTTCTTAGAAGGTGCTGTGGCTTTTCAATTGAGTAGCAAGAACATTTATCCAATTCATGTCCTGATCTCATCTATCCTTCTCTAGGTCATAGATATAGTATTTACCCAAAAATTACCATATTTTCTGGCCTATACGATGACTTTTTAACCCAGGAAAATCTTCTCAAAAGGCGGTGTCTCCTTATACGCCGGGTGTCATCTTATAGGGCGAGTATATCCCAAACTCTATATTTTAACTGGGAAAGTTAGGGGTCTTATACGCCGGAAAATACGGTAGGAAACACAGCCATACCATTTAAGCATGGGGTAAGATTATTTCAGGTAGACCATCCCTAAAGGATGGAATAAAATTGCGGTCAGCTCTCTTCGTGTATTTATAGAAGACTGCAGTCTCCCCTTGTGGAGAATGTTTAGCATACATTTTCCGATCAGACTTCCTGACAATACTGGTTGGAAGCGGAGTCCGGCTGAGAATTCTGCAGGTGATGCAATTAGGGTGGGGGCCACTGTGTCATCTTAGCAGAACTGCCAATTAGCACTTCAAAAAATTACTTGCTTCTGGTACAAGAACCAAAGGATAGAACATACATGTGGGAAAAGGCTGTTATTACATTTGATAATCTCATGTTTTTATTTATTTGTTTATGTATTTATTTATTTATTTTTAAAATATATTTTATTGATTTTTTACAGAGAGGAAGAGAGAGGGACAGAGAGTTAGAAACATCGATGAGAGAGAGACATCGATCAGCTGCCTCTTGCATGCCCCTTATTGGGGATATGCCCTTGATTGGAATCGAACCTGGGACCTTTCAGTCCACAGACCAATGCTCTATCCACCGAGCCAAACCAGTTTCGGCAAGAATCTCATGGTTTTAGAAGAAATGGAGATGTTTGGAAGCTCTCTGTGTTGGTCCTACTGTCATATTATTCAATCAAGTCTATGATGTACATTTGCATGGAATTCATTTCATGTCAAGGTGTGGTTCTCTTTATAGATTATTTTCAAAACTATTTATGTGGGTTAAGTACGATTTAACCAATTATATAACATGAAAGAGAACCCGTAATGTCAAGTAGTCACAGAGACATCTTCTGATATGCAAATGAATAATTTTGGTCCCTTTTATGACCTTCTCTCTCCTAAATACATATATTTCCTCTCTTCTTGAGAAACCATTAAAAAGCTGAACCATTCATGTGCCTAAAATTCTGCTATCCACGATGCATTCACATGTAAAATCGAGGTGAGGTAGTCCCTGGATCTCTCGGTGACTGAAGTGTGGATCTGAAAGTCAGATAGAAGGACCGGCTCATTATCTGGTCTCATTATGTTCTTTCGAGGGGATTCTGAGGCTCGCGCGTGAGAGTCCGCTTTGACAACCTCTCCCAGAGGGAGGAGTTCACGGGAGCCTTCTCCATTGGTGGGAGCCGTGCTAATGAGGTTGGGGTCATCGATTTGATCTCACCTGAGCGCACGTAGGCTTTGTTCTCGCTCGGGGCTCCTAATGGCCTCCGTAGCCAAAGGCAGCCATTTATAAACGCGTGCTGCTGGTTGTACAGGAAGCAGGAGAATTCACACGTATCAGAAAACTCACTCAAGGAACATGTCTGACTGGCGGTGGATGGATGGGATTGTCTTCTTTCTGAAGCACGCGTAGCTCGTAAACCTCCAAAGACAGACCTAACTGCATGTGAAGCTTACGTGATAATCCAGGACAAGCAATGATATCTTTCACCATATAGGGTAGTGCTCACTCTCGGCAGATGTGGAAATACAGTGGTACCTCGAGATACGAGTGCCCTAACATGTGAGATTTTTGAGATACGAGCTGTCGAGCGAGCAATTTTTGCTTTGAAATACGAGCAACAGTTGAGATATGAGTAATTGCGTGGATCGGCCGGCTGCACACGACCCACCAGTTTACCTCGACTCAAGCGCCTCATAGTTTCCCACGCCTCAGGGTTACGGAACGAATTAAACTCGCATCTCGAGGTACCACTGTAGTCAGGTGTTCTGGGGATTATCACGTTAATATCCTGTGAAGGGGGCCACCATCGAGACCACCCACAGCCAGCCTCAAAGAGTTCTGGGGAAAAAATCCAAGGGCCCACATGGCTGTTCAGTAAACAGTTGTGAAACCATACGAAGCGCCACCACACATACCGTGCAAATTCCCTCACACACCCGAATAGGAATTCAAAACCCACACGCACAGATGCACACACCATAGCGTTCGCTTCTTGCAGCTACATGTGGGAAGGAAGAGACAGATGGACAGAGCAGGAGAGACAGAGAGAGAGGAAGGGAAGCAAAGGTGGTTTCTTGTCCCGCAGGCTGACACTCATCCTTCCTATGTAATAAAGAGCTAATATGTTAATTAGACCAAACAGCAGAATGACCGTCTGCATGAATCGGGCCTACAAAGGCTGGCAGAGGCTGTGAGGGGCAGCTGGGGAGCCAGGACTGAGAGGGCCGAGCTCTTTGCACGAATTTTGTGCACCGGGCCTCTAGTCCTATATAATAAAAGTGTAATATGCAAATTGATTGAATAGCAGAATGACCGGTCGCTGTGACACGCACTGACCACCAGGGAGCAGACGCTCAATGCAGGATCTGCCCCTGGGTGGCAGCACTAAGTATGTCTGACTGTGCCCAGGCTGAGGGATTTTCGTGTACCAGGCCTCTAGTTTGTGATAAGCATGAAGAATGAATTATCTTGGTTATCAGAGTGATTCATACTTCAGAACTGTTTGGGTTTTAAAAAATGGAGACGATATTAACCCATATGGACAATCTATGTACTTGCGGGAGTCCCACGGATTTGTGAGTAGAGCCTCCTTCACATAGTAAATATCATCCCCTGGTCATTCATTAAACATGTTTTTTGACAACTGGTTGTCAATCAAAGCAAGGAGCGTGAATCATCAGAGTGGAAGCTGATGTTCTGGACAGTGAAAAAAAGGTTTATTCATTCTGCCTGTAAGAACTATGCTCAGAAAAACGCAGCTTTTTTTTTTCTTCTTCTTGGGAAGAGAGCCGGGAGAACTGGCGAAGTGACAGCAGTGTGATGGAGTTGATTCCTAGGCCGTCCAGCTGCCTAATTACTGGCAGCGTCTCCGAATTTTACTGCGCGCTCCTGTGACACCACCCTTTGTCAAGCAATAACCCTGCATTGTAACAAAAACAAACAAATCACCCCCCCTAAAAAAGATAATAACCAGCAACTTAAAAACAAAACCCTTTTTAAAAGATGCTTTCTTAATTGAACACACACACAAAAAGAATCCTAAACTCTCTAAATGGAATAATTCAGCCAGGGGTTTTCTGTCAGGAAAGACAAAGCGAAAGAATGAGGAGTTACTTGGCAGTTTCCTCCTCGGGTGCTGGTGTTTTGAAAAGCCTGTTCCCTGCGTTAGGCTGAAACACTGCTTTTAGATGGTAAACTTATTACGGTTTAATCCGGCAAGATGAAAGCTTGCAGCGTGCAGTTCTTCCCGACGTTTAATTGGGAAGAACAATGGTGGTGCTGTGTACGTTGTTTTGCACAAAACCAGCCACAAAACAAAAGGAGAAAGCAGTGGTCTGAGGCGGCCGAACATTTAAGATGTTTAAGCAAGAACTGCCGTGAACTTATTGAGCAATTCCCCTAAAGTGTTCTCAGCAGCTTCTATACGGGATTCCTTAAACCAGTGGTTCTCAACCTTCCTAAGGCCGCGACCCTTGCATATAGTTCCTCATGTGGTGGTGACCCCCAACCATGAAATGTTGCTACTATGATACATTGTGATGTAAATATCTGCATTTTCCGATGGTCTTAGGCGACCCCTGTGAAAGGATCCTTTAACCCCCAAAGGGGTCGCGACCCACAGGTTGAGAACCGCTGCCTTAAACCATCTTACTACAGCCGGAGAGGAGGCGAATGGGCTGTAGCTGTGTCCCAGAAGACAGTGCGACAGTGTGTGCAGCTCAGGGGCCACAGCACCTGTTGGCCTGGCTGCACCATTGCAGAGCTGGCCGCTGATTGGGTGCTTAAACGCTTCTGCAACCAACAGAGCAAATAGGTTTAGTTAAGAAAGCATCTTTTTTATTTTATTTTTTAAAATATATTTTATTATTTTTTCTTTACATAGAGGAAGCGAGAGGGATAGAGAGTTCAAAACATCAATGAGAGAGAAACATCGATCAGCTGCCTCCTGCACACCTCCCCACTGGGGATGTGCCCGCAACCAAGGTACATGCCCTTGACCGGAATCGAACCTGGGACCCTTCAGTCCGCAGGCTGACTCTCTATCCACTGTGCCTAACTGGTTCTGGCAGAAAGCATCTTTTTTAAAGGTTTTATTTTTATAGTTGCTGCTTAATAGCTTTTTTTATGGGGGGGGGGCAGGGTAATCATCTTGGAACCATCGCTGGGAGGCAACTTTGATTCATGCCTTCATTCAACCATTTATCAAATATGTCTGCGCCTTCCATAGATAGAAGTTTCTGGAGATAGGACAGTCACGGGGATAGGCTTCCTGTCCCCAAGGAGCCCTCAGCCCAGGGTCAAAGGCCAAGGTAAAAGCCAGTTACAGTGGTACCTCGAGATACGAGTTTAATTCGTTCCGTAACCTTGAGGCGTGGGAAACTATGAGACGCTCGAGTCGCCGTAAACTGGTGGGTCGTGTGCAGCCGGCCGATCTGTGCAATTACTCGTATCTCAAATGTTGCTCATATTTCAGCAAAAATCACTCACTTGACGGCTCATATCTCAAAAGTCTCGTATGTTAGGCCGCTCGTATCTCGAGGTACCACCCAGTGTGATCATTGTCATGTGCAGTGGAACGAGGCGCTCAGGAAGCCTTCAGAGGGGATGATGGAGCGCCAGGATGAGGAGAAAGATGGGAAGAGTTTGAAAACAATCTCAGTGTCAGGCTGTCTTTGTTCAGGCTGCTCTTACCAACAGGCCTAGACTGGGTGGCTTAACGAACAGGTTCTGGAGAAGGGGACGTCAGTGGGGTGGTTAGTACATGTATGTGAGAAACCAGCCAAAAGTAGAACAACAAATAAAACGGTTAAAGGAAAATGTACAGGAAGCCCACGCAGGGCTGGGATCAGGCCTGTTTCACTGGCCAGACTGGAAAAACCAATACTTCACAGGATATGTGTCGAATACTCGGATAGCTCATGCATCTGCTGTAGGAAATAATTAGCCCCAGACTAAATACTGCTCTGATTTCCACCTGTAAATCTAAAAAGCAAAAATGAAAAAAATGTTCCCAAATAACTTAACTGCATATCAAAACCGAAACTCAGGATATTTACCGAAATACAAA
>PVJN01039070.1:0-19997 GCA_004026805.1 Lasiurus borealis
CCCTTTTAACCTTTCGGGTGTCTCTTTCTTTAGAAGCACATCCAGGCCTTTCCCTGGGGAGGAGAGCAGTGGTTCTTACAGTGTGGCTGCGGATACCAGAAGCAGCAGCCTCACCTGGGAACTTGTGAGAGCGGCACATTCCCAGAACACTCCCCAGCAGACCTACGAGAAACCCAGAGGGTGGGGCTCAGCCATCTGTGTTTTAACAAGGGCCCCAATGATTCTGTTGCACATTAAAGAGTGAAAAATAATGAGATCACAGAATTCCCTGCTATGGAGCCTATTTGGTGACTTGGAGGCCTGCCCAAGACGCCATGTGATTTTATTCTCATGAGATTTCATTCCTTTATCAATCAGCCTTGTCCTCAAAACAGTATTGACAATGGTAAATGCCACTCACGGTATTACTGGGTAGATATACAGTGGTACCTCGAGATACGAGTTTAATTCGTTCCGTAACCTTGAGGCGTGGGAAACTATGAGACGCTCGAGTCGTGGTAAACTGGTGGGTCGTGTGCAGCTGGCCGATCCGAGTGACTACTCGTATCTCAAATGTTGCTCGTATGTCAAAGCAAAAATAGCTCACTCAACGGCTCCTATCTCTAAAATCTCATATGTTATGGCACTTGTACCTCGAGGTACCACTGTAAATCTGTGTTTCTCAAGAGGGTGCATTTGAAGGAGAATGACACACGGGCTGTGTGGGATCTGTGTGGATGGGGAGACAAACAAGGACAGCTATGGGTTGGAAAATGCCTTCTTTCCCCTTTGATGTAGGTAGATGAGTGGGTTTGTTTGTTCATTTGCTTGCTTGCTTGCTTGTTTGAGTTGGTACAATAGTCCACCAAGATTTGGATCTACTGCAGCATAATACCCACTTTTACAGTCCACCCATGGTAGCCTATCATTGGAGAGAAATTTACACTCTCAATCTTTAACTGTAAAGGTTAATGCTAATTTATATTCTCAATCAACTTATACTATGGATGTGAATCCAGGGGTGTATTTCAAGTACGATAGGTATGTAAGGTTTAATCCACAGATCTCCCTGTCCAATTGTTGCATTGTACCCCCATCATAATTAAAATACCAAGAGCAAAAGACAAAGAGAGAATATTAAAAGCAGCAAAAGAAAAACAGTTATTTACCTACAAGAGAGCACCCATACAATTGTCAGCTGATTTCTCAACAGAAACTATGCAGGCCAGACGGGAGTGGCAAGAAATATTCAACGTGATGAAGAGCAAGAACCTACAACCAAGATTACTCTACCCAGCAAAGCTATCATTCAGAATTGAAGGGCAGATAAAGAGCTTCACAGAGAACAAAAAGCTAAAGGAGTCCATCACCAGCAAACCAGTATTATATGAAATGCTGAAAGGTACTCTTTAAGAAGAGGAAGAAGAAGAAAAGGGTAAAGATAAAAATTCTGAACAACAAATATATATCTATCAACAAGTGAATCTAAAAAAAACCAAGTGAATTAAAAATCTGATGAACAGAATAAACTGGTGAATATAATAGAATCAGGAGCACAGAAAGGGAGTGGACTGACAATTCTTAGGGGGGAAAGGAGTGAAGGGGTGTAGGGAGAGACTGGACAAATATCATTCACCTATAGATGAGGACAATTGCGGGGGAGGTAAGGGCAGAGGGAGGGGTGGGAGCCGGGTAGAGGGGAGCTATGGGGGGGGGGAGAAACAATTGTAATAATCTAAACAATAAAGATTTATTAAATTTAAAAAATTTTTAAGTAAAATGATAAAAATAAATAAATATATAAATAAACATAAATAAATAAAAGCCAGCGGCATACGAGGGAGCCATCCAGCACTCCAAACCTCGCAGCCCAAACAGCTTGCCACATCTGGCTCATATTGTCAGAATATCACAAAAGTATCGATTACATCTTTGGGTCTGGAATGAGGAACCTGTTAGCATAAAGCAATTACAGAAGCGAAATTGAGCAAGTTAGTTATCTAAAGTATAGCTTTTGGGTCTACAGATCACTGAGTCAACAGAAACACATTATCTGGATGCACCAAGGCAATTTCGAATAAGTGTGCTGTCCAGATTCCGGGAACAATGAGTCAACCGAAACTCGTTCTCTGTAGCTACTGAGACAATTTAGGATAAGCGAGCTGTCCTGGTTCCCAGAAGAATGTGCTTCGATGACCAGTGAGATCACAATCAATGGGATATTCCAATCATCATCAATGGAGTATTGGGATAGCATACATAAGTTCAGAAAATCAAATAACTTTCTATTGTTTTAGCAAACAAATACGTACAGAAGCCAAACTGCAGTTTCTACCTGAGATGATTGCTACTGTACTTCACAATCCTTCCTTCACATTCCTACCAGGTAAGTTATGCTAAACCACAGATTCAGTCATAGCATTTCCCCCCAACAGCGATTCCCCAATATTTACTGAATTAACTTCATATTTCTCACTTGACATTACAGACTGAAACAACAGATATTGAAAGGTTATCATGGTAGTGTTGCACGGGCAGGCTAAATAGCCATCTAGGATGGTGGATAAAGAAAAATTGAATTTATGCCTGGCTGGTGTGGCTCAGTGGTTGAGCATTGACCTATGAACCAAGAGGTCATGATTCAATTCCTGATCAGGTCACATGCCCGGGTTGTGAGCTTGAACCCTGGTGTGGGGTGTGCAGGAGGCAGATGATCAATGATTTTCTGTCATTATTGATGTTTCTCTCTCTCTCTCTCTCCTTCTCCCTTCCTCTCTAAAATCAATAAATAAATAAAAAAGAAAAATTGAATTTAATCTAAGGATGGGGGATGGGATATCCAAAGGGAAGAGCTGCACAGCACGGAGCCGAGGGGATATTAGATGATGATGGCAGCCTGCAGGAGCTGGAGTTTCATCCTTACTTGCAGTCACTGGTGGGAAAATTTTATTATCATGGGTTTGGGGGCTGAGATGTTGGGCTTGGGATGGAGATGGAATGTAGGTACATGATCAGGTGTTCTTAGGACAGTTTCAATTCCATATATGGTCTGACTCCTGGTGATGAGAGAGGTTTGTCTTTCTGGTCTTTTGTTCTCCTGCGGCAGGAAACTTACAAATGGCTGTTAAGGGTTGGATTGCCCTATAGTCCTAACATGGAATTGCCATTTTCATTAGGTAATAAAGGTTAAATGTCAGCAATCTCAGATGGTCAACCTAATGTTCTCTACCTCACCTTTAATTTGTTACATTTCTCCTTACCCCTTTTTTCCATATTATCTATATATATAAAAGGCTAAAATGCAAATAGACGGAATGGCGGCACAACTGAACAACCAGTCGCTATGACATGTGCTGACCACCAGGGGGCGTGCACAGAACATGGGGGGCATCTGCTGCGGTGGGATAGTGGAGCAGGTGAGCAGGGGCACCAGACCAAGGCAGGGTGCTGGTCGCTGTCATCAGGGTGAGCAGAGGCTGGTGCTTGCTGAAAATTCTTTGATCCCGCCCTCCACAGTCCTGCCTACCACTCGCCCCAGCTGCTGGCACTGGAGCCCTCACTCGCACCCACTGCTGGCTCCAGCCCTGCTTGCACCTGCAGCCAATGCTGGAGCCACTGCTGACACCCACTGCTGGAGCCCGGTACAATCCCAATCACTCAGCCCCATCAGCAGGCTGCCAGCCCGATCGCCCCTGAGGGCTTCTCTACTTCCCCCTGCTCCTGAGGGATGATCAGGGCAGCAGCCACTGCTCACATCCACTGGCAGCACTGACCCCACTCGCACCTACTGCTGTCGCTGGTCCCAATTGCTTTGCACCATCAATGTGTTCAAGTGGGGCCAATGCCATCAGCATGTGGGAGTGGCAGCAGTGAGAGTAGGGCTGCCAGCAAAGAGGGGGACTGGGGAGCTATGGTGGGAGGGGCCAAGCAGGGGTGCAGAGGATGAACCAAGACCCACCCTTATGCCTACCACAGCCTTTCGGCCCACAGTTCCTTTCAAGGTGCACGAATTCATGCACTGAGCTCCTAGTCTATAATAATAAAAGCGTAGTATGCTAATTAGATCAGATGTCCTTCTAGATAACCTTCCAGATGAAGCCGGGGCTGCAAGAGATGCCTGGGTCCCGGGTGCCTGCTGGCAGCTGGAGGGAAGCTCAGGTCTTGGGTGCCAGAGGGAAGCCGGTGCCAGCAGCCAGAGGAAGGAAGTCCTACTCTTGCACAAATTTCATGCATTGGGCCTCTAATAAGATATAAACTTCTTGGAATTTTTAAAAAATATTTTTATTGATTTTTTACAGAGAAGAAGGGAGAGAGATAGAGTTAGAAATATCGATGAGAGAGAAACATCTATCAGCTGCTTCCTGCACACCTCCCACTGGGGTTGTGCCCACAACCAAGGTACATGCCCTTGACCAGAATCGAACCTGGGACCCTTCAGTCTTCAGGCTGATACTCTATCCACTAAGCCAAACCAATCAGGGCAACTTCTTGGAATTTTAATGCGTAAGCTTACACTGCCAGCCCCAACTGCTGGTGAAAAGTCTCAGAAAGATAAAGAAAATATCCCTTCTTCCCCTACAGGTACACAGAAACACATTATTGTGAGGCACAAAAGCAATTCTGAGCCATAAAATTAGAATTGGGAACATTTCCTCAAGTATTTGTCACACTCTCCTGGACAGTGCAGAGGTTTGAGAGAAAGGCTATGATCCTGTTTTGTTTCCTGTTACTATAAAAGTGCCCTTAGAAGCGTCCTTTGTAACGACACATATCTTGCCCTGGCTCATTACCCTGTGCACCAAAGAGTCATGAGTTCAATTTCTGGACAGAGCATGTGCCTAGATGGCAGGTTTGGTCTGTATGGGAGGCAACTGATCAATGTTTCTCACATCTATACTACTCTCTCTCTCTCTGCCTTTCTCTTCCTCTCACTAAAATCAATAAAAACATATTTTAATGAAAAATTTTTAAAAAGAAACATATCTCTTCAGATACCTGGACCCCAGAGTTTCTTGCTATGTCCTCTAAAATGGAACCTATAACATCTAAAGGTCTGCAACTCTGATTGGTCATCTTATTTAACAACTAGAAGCCCGATGCATGAAATTCGTGCACAGGTGCAGTCCCTAGGCCTGGCCGGTGATTGAAGCATGAGCACCTGGTGTGGAAGGGCAGGTTCCAGCTGACCTCTGGGCTCTGGGCAGCACCTGGGCCCCCAGACCCCCATACATACCCCTCCGCCTGAGTCATGGGGCCCCCTGCCCAGCTCCCTCAGTGCCTGGGAGCCAGGTAGCGACCCCACCCCCCACTGCCACTGCTGGTTGCCATCTGTGGGGGATCAGTGGGGCAATCGGGCCCTGATCGCACCCACCTTGGCCTGGTACCGCCCGCTCTCATGCTCCACCATCCCACTGCAGTCCCACTCTCTTCGGGACCCACTGGGACCGGCAGAACCTCCTCTGCCACCTGGTGCCAGTGCTGCATCGTGGCATCTGCCATGTTCTGCGCTCCCCACTGGTGGTCAGCACACATCATAGCAAGCATTCGAACTACCCGTAGAGGGGATAATTTGCATATTAGGCTTTTATTATATAGAACATGTGGGTCTGGTAATAATATTACTTAAACAGTCAATTCTGTTTTCTGTAGAGCAACAAATATTTCTGTCAAATTTCTTTGTTTAGTGGAACAAGAGCTTTAGAATTTCTTTCTCTCCTTTTAGGCATGAAAAGTATTATAAATCCTATTGTGACTCTGTTGGAGTCTTTATTGAATGAGCAGAGTCTTTGTTTTGTTTAAATTACCAAGAAGATCCATGATATGGGGCCAACCTGTCATTTCAGCTTTATCCTCCACTCCCCGTCTGCACACACACCACACTGTATACCAGCTCCCTGATCTCCCCTCCTCACCTCCAGTGATGATATGGTACATAGCATCCTCCACCATTCCTCTGCTATTACTGTTCCTGTTTACAACATCCCCTTCCCCAACTCAACCTGTTGAAATCCAAACTCAAGCCCACCAAACATCACCTCCTTTGTGAGGCCTTCCCCTATTCCACCCAATAAGATTTCTTTTTAACAGTATTTACCATAATCTATTTGATTTGCAGTCATTTGTGCATTTCCCTTCTCTCTCTGAGTTGACTATTATTATTATTATTATTTGTTAATCCTCACCGGAGGATATTTTTTCCATTGATTTTTTTTTTAGAGAGAGAGTGGAAGGGAGGGAGAAAGACACATAGAGAGAAAGAGCCCTAGCCGGTTTGTCTCAGTGGATAGAGCATCAGCCTGAGGAGTCAGGAGTCCCAGGTTTGATTCCTGTCAAGGGCACAAGCCCGGGTTGTGTGCTCGATGCCCAGTGGGTGGCTCCACCCCCCAGTGGGAGGTGTGCAGGAAGAAGGCAGCCGATCAATGATTCTCTCTCATCATTACCACAACAAATTCAGTTAACATCCATCACCTCACAGTTACAAATTATTTTTCTGGGTAGACTTTAATGTCACCAAGGACAAAGAACGTGCTTTACTCCTCCTCCAGGGACCTAGCAAAAGGCCTGACATGTAAACATACTCTCAATAATTAGAAGGTGACATTGAAAAAGTCTCCCACAACCACTACTAAGGGATATCTTGATCTAGTTTACCTCTAAAACCAAACTACTCTTCTTCCCCACTATGGGAAGTCAACTCCCCCACATACCTGAAAGTTCTAGGGCCTGATTCATCGTTACCTTCTCCTGAGAAAGCTAAAAAGGGCTAATTCCAATGTAATTAGGGGCTAGTGCTCTGAATCCAAGCCAGCAAGCTCAGTGTACATTCCTGATAACCTATAATTAAGTCCCTCTCTCCTCCCCAGATACTGGTTTTGCAGAACGTGTTACTGTGAACAGTGCACTGCCCCGGAGGGAGGGTTATGAACGCTGGCGCCAGGCCGGACCATCAGATATGGCCTAGAGACACCCACCACCTGGGGCCTTCTTGCAAGGCCTGAGAAAAGGACCAAAAGCATAATCCATGTTTGTGAGACAAAGACCACAGGGAGGGAGATATAAAGGAAAGCCCCATGTGTGTTCCTTCACTCAGATTTGGAAGGCTGTTCCCTGAATCCACCGGTGTATTAAACATTGTCCCTCCTTTTTTTCTCAGAAATGTCCTTGGTTTTCTTTGGTTTTCTGCAACACTCCAACATCATACCTGTTAACGTAAAAAAAAAAAAAAAAAAAAAAAAAAAAAAAAAAAAAAAAAAAAAAAAAAAAAAAAAAAAAAAAAAAAAAAAAAAAAAAAAAAAAAAAAAAAAAAACATTGAAACCTGTAAAGAATTTTTGTGAGTTTATTTGAGCCAAACTGTCGACATGCCGGGAAGCAGAACCTCAAGGAATTGAGATAATGCTCCGGAGAATGGCGGGTTACATCTGTATTTATACATTGCCATCAAAGGAGGGACATAGGTGGGTTACATGAAACTCATTGCTGATAGATTCAGGAGGTGGGATAAAGAAAGCGGTGGGAAACCCCTGGGATTGGATGAAAAGCGAAATGATGGACACATACTGAGGTGGGAACAGGAACAATTAACATGACAGTGAAGGAATTTGTGGCATCTGCCCTGGTGCCCACCACATTAGGTTGTGCCCCAGGAGCTCCAGAAAAAGGGAAGTTATAAGTTACCCTGACATTTCACGGGTCTGTTATCACGGTTGCAAAAAGACAGAGAGGCTCAGTTAAGGTAAAGGTTGACCTTGTTAGTGAAGATACCGGCCTAGGATGGAACTGCCCACCATAACTGCTCAGATCATTCTTTGTGGCGACTTGAGGTCTCTGAGTTTGCAAGACTGTCATGAGCCCTACCCTGAGCTTGTCAGGTCAGCATGTACCCCTTTCGTCCACGTACCCTAAGAATCAGAATCCTGGCCATTTCAGTATCCGCATAGATGATTCTTATAAGAGCCTGGCCCTTCAGCTCCTCCATCTCCCCTCCTCTTTTCCCGTGATTATGTTCGTCACCTACCTCATGCAGCAACTCTGCTTTTACCCTAGATTTCATCATCATCAATAACCATAGGCCCCCATAATCTCAACTTCAAACATCACTCTCCAAACCATGCCGGAAAAATAATTTCAAAATAACTCTGGTTTCCCAGAGAGTATGAAGAAGATGCACAGCACCAAATAACACTTCTTAAAATCATCGCCTTCCCTCAACGGTTGCGTACTGGAGCCGCTTAAAGCCCAAGAGTGGGTGGGATGGGCATGAGGGGATTTGCTTTTTGCTGTGTTTTTTTTTTTTTTTTGTAAATTTTTATGATTTAAAAGTCTTAAGGATGCCTCTCCTTTTCCTCCCATTGACCCCCTGCACCCTGTTCCCACCCCTCCCCCAGGTCTTCACTGCCCTATTGTCCCTGTTTGGGGGGACTTATTTTGCAGATGTATTTAAATAACACTACACAATTCCGAGTCACTTTCCATATCAAAGAACACCTCCCTTAGCGATTGTGGGGGTGAAATTTCCCAAACTGCCTCCCACGCTCCCCGCTGACTTCTTACTCAAGTCTTACAATAAACTCTTCAGAAAACAGCCAAAGTAGACCTTGGAAAAACTGTCCCACCAGCCTTAGGCCTCTGCCCTTTTCATTGACAAGGTGTGTGTAAGCGGGGGAGGGTGTGTGTGTGTTTGTGCGCGCGTGCGCGTGTGCAGGCCAACGCTTACCTGCACAAAATAGTGCTTTTACTGTTGTTCCAGAGTGGCTAAAGCCCACAGCAGGAAACAAAAAGCGGCAGCTGCTTTCACATCCTTTGGAAAGATTCCAAGCAGCCGGCAGACAGGACTCAGAGGTTCCCGCCAAACACCACCCACCACCCGGTGTGAATAGGAGAGGACCGGGAGGTGTAGGAGGAGAACCCAGTGCTCCTGGTGGGGGTGGAATCAGGAGGAGAGCGCAGAGGAAGCGTGCTCGTGTCCCCTGCCCCCCCCCCCCCCAAGCCCAGAGGCTTGTAAAGGAAACCCCTGAGAGAGTTGCTCCAGTGGAAGGTCTGCGCGCAGGGAAAGTTGGCTTCCAGTTTTCTGCCTGGATCACCAGGCTCACCTTGCAGCCTCGGGAACTGTGGGCGTGAAAAAATTCTTGCAAGAACGCAACGAATACGCTCGTGTGGTGTGGGAACGTGGAGTCTGGTGCCCCCTCGTGGCCGAGAAGTATGTGAAAGTCAGAGGCTCAAAAGTACCGAGATGCCTGGAAAGAAAATAGAGAACATCACTCTCACCCGATCCGTGACCCCCTCCCCACTTCCGCAGCCTTCGGAGGTGGAAAAAGGCCTTCAGTCATTCCCAAGACTTCAAATGGAGGCGCACAGGGCTTAAGAGGTCCTCCGGGAGATGGGATACAACCTGGAGAAGTGGGGGGGGGGGGGTGCGGGGGGAGTCAGCAGGCAGAGCTGTTCTCTTCACAAGGCCCCAGGGAGGGAGGAGCCCCGGTAAAAACCAGAGCAGCCCCCTCTGTACCCCCCCAACTCAGCAGATCACAGCCTCGGTGCTGGAAAAGGACCTTACCCCCCCCCCTCGAAGAACTCTGTCTCCCTTCGCTCTCTGCCCCAAGACCTGCGTACCCAGATAATATTGAAATGGGAATTGGAACTGATCAGGTTTACCAATCAAGAGAATCCCAAACGTTATGAGATCTGCCAAGGTTGGTGCCACGTAGTTGAAACCAGTGATTGGAAAAATAGTTCCGTGTATACAGTCCACATTCAATTAATACCTGTTAACATATCAGTTACATGTACTCAAGCACAGCATGGACTTCAGGGGAGAAAATATTGCCTCAGGCAAGTCCCATCAGAACCTTCGTTTCTTCATTTGTAAGAGGATACTATCTAGTGGGCAAAGGTTATTAAAAAATTAAAGGCGGGGTCTATAAAACGAGTAGAAGCTACTTATTTAGGCACATGTTTACGCGTGAAGGGAGGCATTTGTTCCCAGCTGCCTTCAACAAAAATATGTGAAGTAATATATGACAAAAGGCAAGTAAAAAGAACTAGTAAAACAGAAGTTTTAAAAAAGGAACAAGAAATGCTGAGCCCTGGCCTGTGTGGCTGAGTATCATACCAGACACTGGAAAGTTAGGGATTCAATTCCCAATCAGGGCATATCCCTAGGGGGTAGGTTTGATCCCCAGTCAGGGTGAGTATGGGAGGCAACTCATCAATGTTTCTCTCTTCCTCTCCCTCACTCAAAAAGTCAATAAAGAACCCAGCCAGTGTGGTTCAGTATATGTACACTGTGTAGCCAGGAGGTCATGGTTTGATTCCCGGTCAGGACACATGCCCAGGTTGCGGGCTCGACACCCAGTAGGACTATGAAAGATCAGTGATTCTCTCCCATCATTGATGTTTCTAAATCTCTTTTCCTCTCTCTGAAATCATTAAACATATATTTTTAAAAGTCAATAAACGTATCATCAAGTGAGGATAAAAAAAAAGAAATGCTGATGTGCTACCCATGAATGCAAATTTGTTGAGTTTGGCTTCAAATTTGGTTTTGAGTTTCCTGGCAGCTGAGGTGAAAAGGGAAACTTTTTTTATTTTATGTTTTAAATCTTTATTGTGTTTTTTTTTAGTTTTGTTTTTTTTTAATTTTTTATTAATGTGCTACATGTATACTTATCTTCCCATTGAAAAGGGAAACTTGAGAACTTATACATCTCCAGTATCAGAGAGAAGGGGGAGGGGATATTGCTTTCTCAGGGGAGACCAGTTTTCCTTGGCTCCAAATTCCAAAAGTATTATCTTAGGAGTCTTTCCGCATTGGCTTGTAACTTAACTGAAACCCTGACTATTCTTCACCATGGATTGCTAACGCTTTGGAACTAGCCATACGGGAATGAGGACTGAGACAAATTACTAAAGATGAATAACCCAGATTTCTATACTTCAGATCACAGTGTATTCTGCAGCAATTCTCAGCCCTCAGTTCTTCAAATTCTTTCAGAGCCAAAACCGGTTTGGCTCAGTGGATAGAGCGTCGGCCTGCGGACTGAAAGGTCCCAGGTTCAATTCCGGTCAAGGGCACGTACCTTGGCTGTGGGCACAGCCCCAATCGGGGGCGTGCAGGAGGCAATTGATAAATGTCTCTCCCTCATCGATGTTTCTGGCTCTCTATCCCTCTCCCTTCCTCTCTGTAAAAAATCAATAAAAATATTTTTTAAAAAATTATTTCAGATGAGTGTTCCCTAACACATGCATTGTGAGGTCACAAAAAGGGCATTTAGAATCACCACTTCTGTCACCAAGGAAGTGTGTGTTTTTTAAAATATATTTTTATTGATTTCAGAGAGAGAGAGAGAAACATCCACGATGAGAGAGAATCTTGGGTTGGCTGCCTCCTACAAGTCTCCCACTGGGGATGGAGCCCACAACCCGGGCATATGCCCTTGACCAGAATCAAACCTGGGATCCTTCAGTTCGCAGGCTGATGCTCTATCCACTGAGCAACACCAGCTAGGGCCAAGGAAATGTTTATTTGCAATTCATGAAGAAGCTTTAGATCAAGAGGACAGATTTCAGAGATGTATTTTTAAATATTTTTATTTATTTCAGAGAGGAAGGGAGCAGGAGAAAGAGATAGAAACACCAATGATGAGAGAGAATCATCTATTAGCTGCCTCTCGCATGCCCCACTCTGGGCATCGAGCCCACAATCCAGGCATGTGCCCCGAATGGGAATCGAACCTTGGCCTTCTGGCTCATAGGTTGACATTCAACCACTGAGCCATGCCAGTTGGGCAAAAAGTATAGATATATTCTTAAATGCAATAGGTAAATTCAAAAGATTCTCTTCCCAGACCCAGTTCAGGCCTATGAAGACCACACATGGCCCTGGAAGATCAAGGTCATCTTTCAGGGTCATTAGCACACAACGTAAACAGCCTTTGCAAAACAGTGCTCCAGGTGAGCTTTCTCACCCCACCGGAGCCACCGAAACTAATCTGCAAATGCTAACGGGAGTTTCCATGGCAAATGCCAAAACAAACTCCTGTCCTCCCTCACCTTTGCTGCGATCCCCACATAGGTTTTGCTTTTACCATATGGTAATTATTTCCAAATCACAAGTGCAAACACTCACTCTGATTGGAAAATTAGCAGATTTCAAACTCGGGTAATTTGTCCCTAATGAGGAACTTGTTGAACTGAATTTAACAATTAACTCGCACACCCTTTGCTGCCTGCAGCGACAGGAGTGAAGCAGGGAAGGACGAGCCAAGGGCCAGGGCCTGCAGGACTTCAGGCACCAGACGGAAATGGGGAGGGACAAGGTGTATGATGGGCCCAGAGGAACATCGGAATCTTGACTGTTCAAATGGATACGCATACACATATATGACGAAGTAGATATATAAAAGTATAGGTACACTGAGTGGCCAGATTATTATGATCTCTGAATGCTTAATAATCTGGCCACTCAGTGTGTGTGTGTGTGTGTGTGTGTGTGTGTGTGTGTGTGTGTGTATACTCACACATATATACATATATATGTGGGAGGATGTGCAGGAGGCAGCCAATGAATGATTCTCTCTATCATTGATGTTTCTATCTCTTTCTCCCTTTCCCTTTCTCTCTGAAACCAATAAAATATATTTTAAAATAAAATAAAATATGAATTGCAAATGGAAATAATCTTGATTATCCAGGCATACTAGGTATTACTGAACTTCAATTTATTGCCCGTCCCAAATAATGTATTTTCATCAACATCAAGGCAAGACTGCCATCAGCAAAAACATGATTTGCTGAACAATTAGATTATTAGCATTTTTAGCAATAAAGTATTTTTTATTTTATTTTTAAAAATATTTTTATTGATTTTATAGAGAGAGGAATGGAGGAGAGATAGAAACATTGATGAGAGAGAATCAATTGGCTGCCTCTTGCACACCATCTACTGGGGATCAAGCCTGAAACCCGGGCATGGCCCTGACCAGAAATAGAACCGGCGACCTCTTGGTGCATGGGATGATGCTCAACCTACTGAGACACACCAGCTGGGCTACAATAAAGTATTTTTCATTAAGATCTATACACTGTTTTTTTAGACACAATGCTATTATACACTTAATAGGATACAAACTAGTATAAACATAACATACACAGTGGGAAACCAAAAATTTCGTGTGACTAGCTTTATCATGATATTTGCTTTATCGTGGTGGTCTGGAACCAAGCCTGCAACATCTCCGAAGTATGCCTGTATTGGGTTAAATAAATTATTAAGGGTATTTTGTCTTGTTGCCTTTTGCTTATTAAAATGTGGCTACAGAGCCCTAACCAGTTGGGCCTAGTGCATAGAGTGTTGACCTGTGGACTCAAGGGTCCCAGGTTCAATTCCGGTCAATGGCATGTACCTTGGTTGCAGGCACACACCCCGTTGGGTGTGTGCAGAAGGCAGCTGATTAATGTTTCTTTCTCATCAATGTTTCTAACTCACTACCCCTCTCCCTTCCTCTCTGTAAAAAAATCAATAAAATATATTTTTTAAATAAAATAAAATGTGGCTACAGAAAAATTTTAAATGACGTGAGGCTCACATTATATTTCTTTTTAAAAATATATATATTATTGATTTTTTTACAGAGAGGAAGGGAGAGGGATAGAGAGTTAGAAATATCAATGAAAGAGACATCAATCAGCCGCCTCCTGCATGCCCTCTACTGGGGATGTGCCCAAAACCAAGATACATACCCTTGACAGGAATTGAACCCGGGACCCTTCAGTCTGCAGGCCGACGCTCTATCCACTGAGCCAAACAGATTTCGGCTCACATTATATTTCTATTGAACAGCGCTGACCTAGAACCAGAGTGCTCCATCATTTGCAAGTGTCTTCAAGGAATATAATTCTGTTCCCAAACTCTTGCACTGTGACAGAGACCCAATTGCTGGCAGTCATTTCCTGCTGTACTGGCCCACCTGGATTTCCCTGGATGATCATTCCTGGGCCACCTTTTCTGATCGCTATTGGACCATTTGGGGACACCTGCCTTCCCATACGCATGACTGATCAAACACTAAGTCATGAAGACAGCCTGCACATAACTAGTTAAAGACAAGAGGATGGATTTGACCAGGAGGAGGGAAAAGCCTCCAGGTTCTCATGAAAATAAAATGAATGAAAAGTTCATTCACAACCACAGCCAGTTAATAGCCTAAAAGGGACCCTGCAGCAAATACCACCCATGGTGAGGATCATTAGAAGGACACACAGCACACAGGATGCAAAGACCACAAACGGTTATCTAAAACAAAACAACATTTATTTGCTGGACTGGGAAGGCAGTGCCAGCACAAGCAGCGAAAGGGAAGAAAGACATCAAATCTGGGGAGAGTCTGAGTTCAGGTCTCTGGTGGCTTCCCAAGGCCGAGCGGAAACTCTTCGTGGTAACTGGTCGTAGCACTGGTTCCCTTCTTCAAAGTGCGGGTACCGCGGCCGAAGATGCCCAGGATGGGCTGCAGGCGCTCGAACGGGCAGTGTCACTCGGATGACAGAGTGGAGGTGTCTGAAGTTGACCAAAAATCCTTCCTGAGCGGGATCCGTCGCACATCACACAGCGACTTCAGGGAGTGAGACGCACCGCTGGCCTGTCCCTTCACACCGCTCTTTGGAACTGTCAGCCCCAACGTCCTTCTTTTTGTCAGGGCAAACAGACATGTGCACTCAGAAAAACCAATTTCATGTGACAGCTTGCCCTTCCAGTTGTAACAAAGCAGAATATGAGACACACAGAGCCTGTACACAGGGTTCAAGGTGACATTATACACGAGAGCCAAGAGGTGGAAGCAACCCAAACGCACATCCATGGAGAATGGATAAACGGATGTGGCATGTTCAGAGAACCAGACATCACTCTGACACGAAGAGGAATCAAGCACTAATACATGTTACAACGTGGATGAACCTCAAAAACAGTACGCCAAGGAACAGAGGCCAGATACAAAAGGCCACACACTGTGACTCCATTCATAGGAAACATCTAGAATGGGGAAGTCCGTCCAGACTGGTGGTTACTGGGATTGGGGAGGAGAGGAGGGGAACTCAGTGCGTAAGGGCTACAGAGATCTTTGTGAGGGGGGGTGTGTGAAATACTTTCCCAACGGGGATGGTGGCCGCAAACACTACATTACTAAATGCCACTGAATTACACACTTCACACGGGTTGTTTCTTATGCGAATTACAAATCTCAATAAAAGAAAGGGGGGGAAACCCCAGAAAAGTTCAGGCACCTTTGAGGCCATTGAAAGACCCCAGAAGCAGAAAGAGCTGAGGGAGCAGGACTGTGGCTCAGTGGTGGAGCGTCTGGCCACGAATCCAGAATTCTCCAGTCCACCACCCAGGCAGGGCGCACACCCGGGTGCAGGCTGGATCCCCAGTGGGGGCCGTCCAGGAGGCCGTCAATTTGCCTCTCACGGATGTTTCTCTCCCTCCCTCCTTTCCTCTCTCTAAAATCAGTACAAACATATTTTTTTAAAACTTGAAAGGCAAATAAAACTCACTTCTAAACGGCTACCCATGTACATTTCTGCAAATAAGCCACATTCTAAAACCAGAAACGCTGTATAAAGGAGAAAACACAGCATCCCCGGATGCCTTTTCCCAGGCCGGCTGGGCTCGGTGGTGGGCGCCGAGGGCACAGAGCCTTCCAAAGCCCCCGCCCGCCGCTGCCCGAACCCCTTCTGCACACGGGGGTCTCCCCTGTCCCCCACGTAGGGTGACACACATCATGTTTAGCCCTTTTAACACTTTCGGTAAACACACATTTGTAACCACCGATTCGCATACACTGCGGCGCCAGAGCCATTGAACCAAGTGAGCGAGCACTGAAGTGGTTTCTGCACAAAAACGCCTCACATTTCAGAGGCCCCTCCCGTGCAGAGCGCGCAGTGAAACCTGTGGAGGCTGTGCCCTTCCCGCCGCCGCTCCAACTCGGTGGCGTGGTACCCAGCGCCAGCAGCAGCCAGAGGCAGTGCCCGGTGGCCGGTGGCTGCCCTGCGGGAAGGGTCCGAGGCGCCGCCCCGGGAACGGAAACCCCCGCTGGAGCGGCCCCGGGAGCGGCGCTGGGCGCAGGGTCCGGGCGGACGGACGGACGAGATGACGCGGTGCGGGGACCTGCTGCGCCCGGCAGCTTTCAAGTGCTCCACGTGGCACATTTCATGGCCGTGCCGCACCCGCGAAGGTTTAAACGCACTCACCCTGTAAATTAATCTAACCGTATCAACATCGTAAAGGAATTGATTCAGGAAAACCAGATTGATGCGTGTCAGAGCAGGAACCGCTAAGCCAACAGCAGCAACCAGACAACAATGCACGCAACCGCTCCGGGTTATTACATCCCCCCACCCCCCCACCCCCGCTCCATGGAAACCCCCGGGGCTGCGCTCCTCACACTGAGCTCCGAAACCGCACATCCGAAAGGGAAAACACTGGCGCGTGGAAACGACCCCGCAGAAAGAAGGAAAACGCGGAACTCACTCTGGCAGACGCCCTCTCGGTTTTCCGGTTTTCCGGCGAGAACGCAGCGCAGGACTCAGCAGCGGGGGGTGCCGGGCGGGCCCCCTGGCCCCTGGCCGCCCGCCTGGTCCGCCGCCTGCGGGCCCCCGCCGGGAGGGGCAGGCAGGACCCCTTCGGGGGCCACGGGCTTCGAGAGCGGCACGCCGGGCGGGGCAGGCAGGACCTCCGAGGCGGCCACGGGGGCCACGGGCTCCGCCAGCGGCACGCCCCTCCCCTGCAGCGGCGGGGGCTGCGGCAGCTGCTGGGAGGCGGGCGGGAGCGGGAGCGGCACCAGCCGCGGGGAGGGCGGCTGCACGGGCTGCGCCGGCGGCGCTGGCGGGGGCTGCACGAAGCTGGCCACCCCGTTGAGGTTGACGGCGGCGGGCTGAGCGCACAGGCCTGGGGGGTGGCTGCTGGCACCCTGCGCCCCGCAAACCTGCGCCGCTGCCGGCTGCTGAAGATGAGCAGCGGGGGGCGGCTGCTGTGGTGGCTGCAGTGGCGGCTGCCGTGGCAGCTGCGATGGTGGCAGCTGCGGTGGCGGCTGCTGAAGACGAGCAGCAGGGAGATGCTGCTGTGGCGGCTGCAGAGGCGGCGGCTGTGGCGGCTTCAGTGGCGGCGGCCGTGATGGCTGTGGTGGCGGCTGCCGTGGCGGCGGCGGCGGCGGCTGTGGCGGCTTCGGGAACTCTGGTGGCGGCTGCCGTGGTGGCGGCTGTGGCGCCTTCAGTGGCGGCGGCTGCGGTGGCTTCGGTGGCGGCTGCCGTGGTGGCTGCTGCGGTGGCTTCGCTGGCGGCTGCGGTGGCCGCTTGGGCGGCGGTGGTGACGGCTGCGGAACCAGCTGGCACAGCAGGTGCTGTGGCTGCTGGGTCTGCTGCAGGAGGTTTGCAATCTCCGAACCCTCAGGGACCCAGAGAACCCTTATGGGCCGGAGGCTGGAGAGGTGCCCCAGCACGTACTGCACGCCCCCCTGAGAAGCAGCCTCGGGTGCGGCCGGCCCCTCGCTCTGGGGCTCGCCCCCCGCGGGCGGGCTGCTGGGCTTCGCTGCTGCAGGAGCCCTGGCCTCACGGGGAGAGCCCTGAGCGGCGTTGGATCCTTTCACCACAGTCCGGACGATGCGCACAGGGCCAATCAGTTGGATGACCTTGGGGTCAGCAGAGGTCGTCTTGAGCTGGATGAGCGGGGTGATGTGCGATGCTCTGGCAGAAGACACGGTGGCCGTGGGCAGGGTGCGCGCTCGGTTCCCCGCCACAGCAGGCCGCTGGGGCAGTCTCGCTGGCTGCCGGGCGGGGCCACAGGATGGGAACCTGGGAACCCGGCCTGCCTGCTGTGCAGGGAAAGGCTTACCCAACGCGCTGCTTGCCGAGCTGCTGGGGAGGCTGACGGCCGCGGGTGGGGGTGGGCCTCCCTGGCCGGGCACTGCAGACGGAGCTGGCACGGCCGCAGGCTGTTCTGCTGCTTCCACTGGAAGAAGCTGGCTGAGATTGGTGAAGCCACGGGAGCCCGGTGGCGCCCTAACTGGACAAATCCGCTTCATCCCCACTTCCTCGGGCAGTCTGGCTGGTTTCGCAGGACCAGTCTGTGACCCGGAACTATAGGAATGGTCATCTGTGAAGGAGTGGAGGGGAGACACCTGTCTCCCACATCTGCCTTTTTCATGTGGCATTTTCCCAGAGATAAACGGATCGTTCAGAGACTGCATGACGGCCGGCTTTGCTGTCTGGGATGGATCACCAGCTTCACTTCTGAATAGAGAATCATCTTGTGTCGCCAGCTCTGGCCAGGCTGTTGGTTGTGCATCATTGTATGTGACCGACCTCTCCTCTTTGGCATATTTTTCCACATCGAAATCAGAAGGGACCTCCAAGTCAAAGGGTAGCTGTTTCCATACATCTGCAAAATCATCATCTTTGAAAATGTTAAGGTCATCCAGCTGACCTGCTTGACTTTCTATACTTTTTTGGTCGGGAGCCCTCGGCTCAGGAGCGGGTGGACTGCAGGACAGCTCGGGCTGCGGGCTCGCGGAGGCGGCAGAATTGCTCTCCAGGCTCCTTCTCATGGCGGGAGCGTTCATCTTTTGCTTGTTGTAGAGCAGCTTGTTTTCAATGCAGGCCATGGATACGGAAGGATCAGAAAACAGGGGCTCCGCAGGAGCTAAAATCGGCTGGCTCTCAAGTGAAAGTCTGTCTTCCTGAGTCCGTATCTGGTTGTCGCTGGTTTTGGACTGTGTATCGAAAGCTAAGGGCTGCATCGTCGGGCGGAGGAGCACATGCCTGCTTTGGTAACCACTGCGGTCCAAGTGCGTGCACCGTCTATAGTCCCGCACCTCCGTGATGACACACCCGCTCTGAAAAATGTTAACCTGAGACTTTTCTAAGACATCTACCAAATCAGGAGACAGTTTCTCTGCATCCAAATATTGAAGAAAGTCCCTTTCCTCATAGGGCAGTAGAACGATCTCCGAATAAACTTCCGTTTCTACCCGCAGCACCAGCGAATACGCCCTCTCGCCTGGGAGTAGGTTGACCACTAAATGGGGCAGGGACTCCCTCTGCACCAGCTTCTCCAGCAAGTGCACGTTGCGCGTTAATTCCTCCGTCGCGTCGGGCTCTTTCCCGCACTCTTCCACATACATGTCATACAGCTTTTCGTGCAGAGATTTCCCCTCCGTGCAGGAGGCTTTCCTCTTAGGAGGTCTCTGTTGGGCGCTTTCAAAGACGCGCTCTGCATCGTCCAAAACTTGGTCTAAAGCTCTTTGCATTGTGATACAAAGCGGGGCCCTAAAACGAGAGAAATCGTAAGTGCGCGGTCGCTCGCCTGACTAGCGCGTCTGCAATATCGATGTATCGTTTTGCAAATGTTGCGACTCGGCCGAGCAGCGCCCGGCACCACCTCAAAATGGACACGAAAACCCACCGCCCGCGGCCATGCCCCCCGAACGCGCGCGATCCCGGCCACCAGCGACGCGGAAAGCACTTACGATCGGAGGCCCGCGTGTGCGTGCAGGAGCCGCCGAAGCCGCCACCTCACCGAGCCTCGAGTTTTGCAGCGCGGCCGGAAGTGGGTGGGAGCCTGCTCTCCTTTTCGCGCTCCTGGGCTGGGGGGCCTGGGAGCGCATGCGTGCTGGGAGCCGGCTGCGCATTCGCGCACTCGGCGGCCCCCCACCCCCACCCCCGGTTCCTATGGCCGCAGCCTATGGCCGCCTGCTGCCCGACAGGGGGCGCCGGCCCGAGCCCGCACTTCCTGGCCTGGCGCCACGCTTTCGCTGCACAGCTAGGCCCGGCGCCCCCTTCTGTGTGCGTTTACCCTAAGGGCCGGCGCCCCCGGCAGAAGCAGCCGCACAAAGACATGCGTGTCGGGTGCGCGTCCAATGCGCACCGCTGTTTGCGGGAACGCGCTTGCTGGGAGAGGCGCGGAGGGAGCCTTGCTTTTCGCCACGAGCACTTGGCCAAGGGCTGGTCACTGCCACTGGCATCTCTTGTCGTC
>PVJN01039071.1:0-19991 GCA_004026805.1 Lasiurus borealis
TGCTCTTGTGTTCTGGTTTATAAAAAGGCAACAGAGGGTGGAGAGCTGAGGACTTGGGAACTCTCCAGACAACTCAGGGCAAAAGCACTATTATTTCTGACTTAAACTTCTCAAATAATTACTCAACTACATACTTCAGAATTTAACAGCAGGAGTGTTTTGTCTTACATCCTTCAAGACATGGCTATGAGATCATCGCGGCTCAAAGCCCTTCAAAACACTATTTGCTGAGTACAGGCGGCAAGCTGAGCAGATTAGGGGTGGGGGAAGCGCTGCTACTCTATTTTAGGAACCCCCATGTTCACAAAGAACTGGTCTCTGAGGCACAGCTGTAGATCTGATGCCCTGATGCCTTTGACACCTGAGCAGGAGCTGTTGGAGCCCTATCAAACCAAAGAGTCACTTGAAAAAAGCCTCATGGTTTAGAGATATTGTGCTTCCTTTCACAAGTACTTTCAGTCTGTCTGAGGCTCATGTTGGCATAGCTATTAAGATCCCTGAAGGCATTTTGTCAGCATCCCCTGGGGTCATTCCCTAGCAGACTAAGCAGAAAGGTAAGCAAATAAGCATATGAGCAGCCAACCAAGTGGTTAGTTGATATCTCAACCAAGTTGCTCATCATTCTATTCTGGAAACTGTTTCTTTGGACAGGTTGGGAAGAGCCATGGCAACATCCTTTTTGTGATGAGGGTCATTGAGTAATTTTAAAATATCACAATTCTTGTAATTATGAAGACTAATTCATACTATTAAGTTCCTGTATGTTTACAGTAATGTAAGGACAGGAAGATGAGCCTGGTAAGGATGGCCCATGACATTCCATAAGGTCTTTGTCACTCTGATCTGCCAGAGACTGTAGACCAGCTGCAATGAAATTCTTATTTCCTCATCACTTCCTCTGAAATTGAGCTGAACTCAAATGAATGAATTGCCCAAAAGAAGTGTATAGAGATGTGTCTGGTGTGAGAAGAAATCCATATTGTATCTGAATCTACATTGGAGTCAACAAAAACCAATATTCCCTTTCTTTTTTATTAGAATTACTAGAGGCCCAGTGCACGAAATTTGCGCACTCTCTCCTTCCCCCAGCCACTTGCCAGCGCCAGGGCCTCCCTGGGCCAGCCCACCATCTGGTTAAACTCTCAGAAGAACTCCAGTTGTGGGGATAATTTGCATTCTACACTTTTATTATATACAATAGAATGTTAGGGCTCACAAGGGCATAGAAAATGGTTGTTATGGGTTGAATTGTGCTCTCCACTCCCACCAATTTACATGAAGTCTTAACTTGCAGTACCTCAGAATATAACCTTATTTGGAAATAGGGTCATTGTGGATGTAATTAATTCTGAATACACTGGAATAGGGTGGGTTCCCTAATCTAATGTGACAAATGTCTTTATAAGAAGGAGAGATGTGGACACAGACACACATACAGGGAGAATGCCATGTGAATTCCAGCCAAGGAATGTCAAAGATTGCCAGCAAACCAGGAGAGAAACACAAAATAGAGTTTTTCTCAGAACCCTCAGAAGGAACAAGTCCTGCTGATACCTCATTCTTGCTCTTCTAGAAGCCTCCAGAGCGGTGAAACAATTAATTTCTACTGTTTAAGCTCCCAGTCTGTGTGTCACTTTGTTATGGCAGCCCCAACAAATAAATACAGATGGCCTTGTTCAACTCCTCAGGTTAGAGCAAGTAATTCTCAACAAGGGAATTCTGACCCCACCAAGGAGCATTTGCAATGTCTGAAGACATTTTTTTGTTGTGGCAGCTGAGAGGTGCTATAGGCATCTGATACATAAGAAACCACGGATGCTGCTAAACATTCTGCAACACACAGTTCCCACAACAAGGAATTATGTGGCTCAAAAGGTCAACGGTGCTGAAATGGAAATGGAGAAACCCTCTTTTAAGGATACAGAAGCTGAAGGCCGGAGGGTTTAAGTAATTCACAAGATCTCTAAGAACAGTAGGGCCAAACTGGAACCAGGATCCATGCTATTGGCCCAGAGAGTGAGAAAGAAGAGATTATGCCTAGCAAGAACCCTAGGAAAAGCATGTTCTAAGAGACAGGCAGAAAAGGCAAAGAGGGAGGAAGGTGCTGGAAAGGAGAGAGAAGACCAGAGAGGAGGTCAACTCCAAGGCCGGCAGCAGAAGAGGGGCCTCGCTAGGGAGATGTTGCACAAGGGACCTGAGCAAGAGCTCTGCACAGGCCTCATGGAACCTAGTGACAAGGATGATACGGAGTTACTGTGAGGAAAGCAGCTCCGCTGGCTCAAGGACAGGGCAGTGGTGGGACACAGTGAAACGACAGTCTGACTGAGTGAGATGGAGGAGGCAGAGTCTGGAGCAGAAAATGCTTAAAAGACGTTGGTTGGGAGAGGAAGAGAGAAATAAATGGGTAGCTGCAGGAAGACAAATTCCATAGCAAGGGGTTCAATAGTATATGGGTAACTGTGTGTGACCAATTCAGTCACACACTGCCTTGTGCTCAGAAGGGGGTCCTGTGCTTGGGGTTTAATGCTGTGGTCCCATCTTAAAATCATCAATAACTTTATTTTAAATTTGTTGTGTAACTGAGGCTTGATGGGGCAGTGCAGAAAGCACCGAGGGCTCAGAGCTTTGCTCACATGCTGTCCTGCCTCCCACTGCCTCCTCGGGGTGGGTTCTTGGCCTTTTGCTCTCTCATCCCCATGGAGAAATGGCTGCCCTGCTGGGAAAGAGTCCGTGAGAGGGCACAGGCATGGCAAGAGTCAGGGGTGGGGCCCACACTCAAGTACCTGTGAGGGTCTGCATGCTCCCTGCACCAGTCCCCATGCTCAAGGGTGCACAATGTTGAATAACAAATTAAAAAATCATCATGGGTTGAGAGAGAAGAAGAAAGGGAGTGGCTTTTTCCCTGCTTTTTTTCAATAAGGGGCACTCATTTTCATTTTGCACTGGGCCCACAAATTGCGTAGCTGTCCCTGATCACCAGTATAAAAGAAGCTAAGAGAACTAAGAGGCAGCTTTCCATCATTATTTATCTAACTATCAGTCATCAAGCACCTCACTGATCCTGGGGATGGATGGCTTAAGAGACACAGTTCCTGATTTCAGTTCACTTAGAGACCGGGGAGGGCCAACTGGGCTTATATGCAATTAGATCATGCGGGGTGGCACAGGAGGAAGTTAGCCAGGCTCTGTGGGAGCACAAGGAGGAGCCTCAACTTGCCTTTGGGAAGTCCGAGAAGGCTTCTCAGAGTGCATCTCTTCTGAGCAGAGTCCTGAGTGAGGATTACGCAGAGGAAGAAAAGGAAGCTGCTTCCCTGAGGAGGCATGGAATTCCTGGGAGCTGCTGGCTGTTCCAGAAAGACCAGGAAGAGAGGAGCTCAGAGATGTCAGCAGGGCCAGACCGCAAAGGGCCTTGTCATCCCTGCTCAGGCATTCTGGCTTTATCCCAAAGACTAGGAAGCTACTGAGGGACTGACCCACTCAGGTCTGTGCCTTAGAAAGATGGTGCCAGGACTCTATGCAAGATGGCTAAGAGGAACACAATGGGAGCCAGAAAGAATATTGACGTTTGTGTTTCAATCCTAAATCCAAGCAAAAGTGATAAGGGCCTGAACTAAGGAAGTACCGGTAGGAATGAAGAGAAAGGGGCCTCCAGTTGTAGGACCTTGAGAGATATTTAGGAAGTGGACTAGAAATGGTAAGGGACGGTGATGGATTTGCTGAGGTGGGGAGTTAGGTGAAGGAGTCGAGGGAAAATCTTGTATTTCTGGTGTGGTCCAATGGGAGGATGGTGTTGTGAATACTATTCGTGGAGAAAATAAATTCACAGGCAAAGTGTAGTAGGCAGTTTTCTAAGTCCCTAATGAAAACTTCCACACTCATGCCCTAGTGCAGTGGTCGGCAAATTGTGGCTCGAGAGCCGCGGTTTGCCACTCTGTTGACTAATGAGTTTGCAGACCACTGGGATAGGGGCTTAATCACAAGAAACAACAACAGTGTGTAATTATTGGATTCGAGAGTCTAGGTCAGTGGTCGGCAAACTCATTAGTCAACAGAGCTGCAGTTTGCCAACCATTGCCCTAGTGTAATCCCCTCCTCTTGAGGGTGGGCTGGACTTTGTGGCTTGTTTCTAATAAATAAAATATGGCAGACGTTATGGGGTGTCACTTCCAGTGTTAGGTTATAAAATACTGTGACTCCACTGTCTCTCTCTTGCCCTCTCACTCACTCAGATGGATGTGAAGTTGCCTAGAGAAAGCCTACATGCCAAGATATCAAAGTAGCAACTGCATCCTGCCAACAATCACCTGGGTGGACTTGCCAACATACCAGCCCCAATGAAGCCTTAACATGACTACAGCCCCGGCCAATCCCCTGCATTCTGTGAGAAACTACAGCTGGCAGCCCCAAGCCACATCCAGATTCCTGATGCACAGAGACTGTGAGATAATAAATGTGCTGCTCCAAGCCACTCCATTGCATGTAATTTGTTACACAGCAATGGCCAGCCAATTCCATAAACAAGATAGGCTCGTAGTCACAAAGAATAAGAGAAGAAAATTTTCAAGTACATTTGAAGAACTTCTGGAGCACTCATTTATAAACATAGATTTGCTAAGTATTACATATTTATGTATTGACAAGTTCCTTAAGATCCTCTACTGGATTAGATTCTTATTTGTATATATTCCCTACTCCTATTATAACACTTTCCAGACCATGTGATGACTTATGTCTGTCTCTACATTAAGCTCGAAGATCTTTGGAGACAGAAATCTTCCATTCGACTTAGTATTTATTCCTAACAGTGTGACATGTAGAGCCAGTGGTGACTAAGTGTTGGCTGAATGAGATTTCAGTTATTGAATATTTTCAAATTGTCTACCATTCACACTTTTGTTTAATTCAAATATGCCATCATTAATTTACTTCTACTCCCAGGAGGAATCTTGACATAAATTGAGTTCTGGTAAACTGAGACGAGCAAAGGCAGAAAGATTAATAAGAAAATCTTTACTTTCTCCAGTGCTATTATTTGAAATTTGTTCAAAGTAGGAGAGTATAGTTTCTTTATTTATTTGCCTAGATATAGACTGCTTAAAATATGAGAAGTATAAAAATACCTAGACATTTCAAGGGAACTTGGAAGGTATACAAATATCATTCTCATAACTGCTACAGAAATTGCACAGATTTATGAATTAATTTATTTAGAAGATGACTCCCTGTTCCAACTTTTCTTATGGGACCTTGGACAAACTCCTTCTCACCTTTGTAAACTACGAAGAAAGTTGGTCAGAATGTAAGGTTTCTAATTTCTACTTCATGTCTCACGTTCTATGAGTTCTATGAAATGTACTGAGAAATTGTGTACATTTAGACCTAGGGCAGACCTGGGTTTGAATCTCAATTCTGCTTTCCAATGATCTTGAGTAACTAACTCAGTTTAGTTCTGTGAATTTCAGTATCTCTAAGTATAAAAAGATGTTGTTGGTAAAAATTAGAGATAAAACATGTAAAGTATCTGCTTTAAAAAAAAATGTAGCCTTGACCATGTGTCATGCACTAATGGGAAAATACGAAAGAAAAATATAGGGCATTGGGTCAACTTTCTAGAACTTTTCAATCTGACAGGATGTCACTATTGTCTACAATGATCTTTTTTAATATCCCCTGTCTGCTATAATCTAATCTGGATTAACCATGAACATTTTTCATTAGCATGAAATTTTCCCAAAGCTTTTGAGAATCAGCCAATATGCCCTTCTAACATTAAATTCCCCAGCCTGCAGAAAGCAGTGGTTTCTCTTTTCATTTCGCTTACATTCACTGCCCTGTAATTTGATTCTTCCTCTTCATTCCTGGATTCTGTCCTTTCTTCTCAAACAAGAGGGCCTCCTTTGGTTTTGACCAAGCCCTTCATCTTCCTGAATTTTTCAGCTGAACCATTTCTAACGCTTCCCTTTTTCTAACATAAATAGTCCTGTTCGCTCATTGTCCCACCCGGCCTCACCTCTGGCTCCAATTAGAGCAATATTTATTTTTCCTTTTTAAGAATCTCTCTAGCCTCTACTCTTCAGAAATGAGGCAACCCAGCTCGTGTTAAAAGCCCTTCATTATGGTCACAGCAAATCTGCTCTGACAAGATCCACCTCGACAAGATTGTATTCCTGGAGATCCCTCACTCATTTCATCTGTCATCTCACTTTCTAGGTCACATCATTTCCTAGCATCGAAAGTGTTGTCTGTTTATATATATATATATATATATATATATATATATATATATATATTAAAGAAATGGAGGAGTGGAATGTAGAATGAGTGCCTCTGCTTCAGGAATGTAGAAAAGTTTTTGAGAAGGTCAATGTAGAAAATTCTGCCATTTTCCAGACAGGGAAGAGGAAAAAACACACACATATAACCTTTTCTCCAATGAATCAGTCTATTTTGAAGGGGATTTTAGTTCTCTGAGACATACAGTGGCAGCCCAAACTTAAACATAGACTCAGGTTTGCTAAAGCTAAGACTCAAGTCAAATCTTCAGGGAAGTGAATGTGAATATATATTGGAGTCGTCTGGAAGCACAGACAGCTTCGAGGGGCTTGGGTCATGAGAACTCCAGGTTGACCCTACAGGTCCCACTCAAAATAGCCAGTCACCCAGTGAGTCAGCTTGCATGGGGCTGGCACAATACCGACAAGTCTTGTTTCTCAGTCCAGTTGTCACCTCCCTTTTAGTAATAATGTTATCTATGTATTGATTGCTCACTAGCTATGTGCGCTATGTTAAGCATGTAACAAGTGCTATCACATGCATTCTTTACAACTACCCTATAAAGGAGGTTCTATTATTCCCATTCCCATTTACAATGAGGAAAAGGAGGCCCAGTGAACTTAAATAACTTGCCTACAGGTGCAAAGTGAGTAAAGAGCAGAGTTAGGATGAGTACTCAGCAGAATTAGGATGTGTACTCAGGGACTCAGAGTCTAGGATCTTAGCTCAGCTTGGTTAGTATTATGGGTTGAAAGGATATGTGGGAATTCACCATTAGTATCTCAGGATGTGACTTTTTCTGGAGGTGGGGTCTTTACATAGGTCACCAAGTTAAAGTGAGTCTGTTAGGGTGGGCCCTACTTCAATATGGCTGTTATCCTCATAAAAAGGGGGAACTTTGGACACAGACATGCACAAAGAGAAGATGATAGGAAGACACAGGGAGAACACAGATATCTACAAGCCAAGGAGAAAGGCCTGGAACAGATTCTTTCTCACAGTCCTCAGAGGCAACCAATCCTTGTCAATCCCTTAATTGCAGAATTCTGGCCACCACAACTGTAAGACAATCAATGTCTATTGTTGAAGCCTCCCAGGTTGTGGCACTTAGTCACGGCAGCCCTAGCAAAATAATACAGTCACTGGTTTTCATTGTAAAGCAAAGACACTCTAAAATTCACTAAGCCAGAACTCTTGGTTTCTTTTTCAATATGACCATTTAAACACGGCAGGGGGTCATTCAAATACTCTTAAACCCTAAGTACCCAAGAGCTAAACGACTGGTGACAGGGGGTAGAGTATTCTTTTAGAGGAGTGAGTAGCATGCACCCAGATCCTATGGATCAGCACACAGGGTCCAGCATGAGCCTGGAATTCCACTGAGCCTGGGTGGAGGGCTGCCGAGGCCTCCAGAACATACTCACCAGCAGAGTCAAGTCACTCAGGTTTGCACAAAAGAGAATAAATTTGTGCAACTTTAGAGTCAGCACCCAGAAGGACACTCAAAAGTTTCCTCCTGCCTACCAGACTTGACTGTGTGAACAATGTAAGAGTGGCTTACATATGGTATCTTAGTAGTATGCTGTTTACAAATAAATCCCAAACTACTCAAATATATGCCTATCATGGTCCAGTGTTTCCAACAGAGTGCATGTTCCATCAGCTGTGGATTCAGGGCCAAATTCTTAGATGAGCTCATTGAGCCTTAACACTTTAACAAAGCAGTATTAATATCCTCTGATTAAACATTGTTGACCATCTACATACTTGTTTTTCTCTACCCTTCCTTCCTTCTTTCCTTTCTTATTTGTCTATCCAGGGTACATCATTTGCATATTTTTATTCTGATATGCACCTATTCGTAAGAAAGTATATTAGTTAATGAGGATTGCCATTACATATTACCACAAACTTGGTGGCTGAAAACAACAGAAACTTATTCACTTGCAGTTCTGGAGGCCGGAAGTCCTAAATCAAAGTGTCAGTAGGGTTGGTTTCTTCTTGGGAGGCTCAGAGGGAGCATCTGTTCCATGTCTCTCTCACAGCTTCAGGTGGTTGCCAGCAATCCCCAACATTTCTTGTGGTGGCATCACTCAAATCTCTCCTGTACTGTCACATGACATTCACCTTGCATGTATCTATGTCCAAATGTCCCTCTTCTTATAAGGACATTGGTCATATTGGATTTGGATCCAACCTAATCTGGGATGACTTCATCTTAACTTGATTACATCTGTAAAGACTCTATTTCTAAATAAGGTTATATTCACAGGTAGACATGAGCTAACTTTTGGGAGACCCTATTCAACCCAGTGCCAAAGATGACTACCATCAAGCATGTAGTCAGTCTCCTGTCTCATTGCCATGGGCTCCCTTCAGAGTCCTTCCAGATCAAAACCAGTGTCAAGGTCAGAGCAGGCAGCAGGGCCAACTGGCGTCCGGATTACTGTGATTCCACAACTCAGAACCACCTAGGACCTGAGGCAGGCATTCAAGTCCTCAGACATTAATGAAAATTTTGAGTCTGCTTAAAAGTAATCTCCCCATCTTATCACCCTGGGACATTACTAGACTTCCAGGGGATACTTGAGCCTGCCCCAATGTACATGAGCCATTTGGATGCTCCTATAGACCAACTGCCCTCTTTTTGCATGGGGCTGATTTCCAAGTCAGCTCTCTTTAGCAATACTGAATCATGTGATAGAAATCAAGAGGAGAATGTCCTAGTGAATTTGTGGCATTCGTTTTCAAGACTGGTTGGGTTCAACCAATATCCAGTATAGTCCATATTCATTTTTGTTCTTACTTTTTAAAAAAATACAAAAATTTATAGCTATTAATACAGAAAACTGAAAGGTATTATGTAAAAAAATAATAAGTGGCAAAGGAGTATTGATCCCAATTGTGGAAAATAAATATGAAGGTATTTTTAGAAGTAATAACAATAATAATAAGCAAATACTGAACACTTTATGCTACCCTGTGATAAGCATCTTACAAGTTTTGATCCTTACAATAGCCCGGCTGAGGTCCTATTTTCTTCCTTACTTTGCCATTTTCAATAGAGTTGGCTAATCTACTACATATTAAGTGTGATAATATTTACATCACAAATCATAGGGGACAGGGAAGACTTTTATTTAAACTTTTAAAAATAGAAATTAAATCTTGTGAACTTATAGAATATCATAAATATAAATTTTAAATATGTGTTTTGGCTTTGTTGAATTTGGGATTTTGAGGAGTTTGATTCTTCTCCAATTATAAACTATTTTCTTTTGGAAAGTTCCCTAGTTTTAGAACTCATATTACTATCCTTTGATTCATTCAGTTTTTGGCTATTCTCTCATCAGCTTAAAAAAATATCTCTTGGGGGAGAGAGGTTAAGAGTTACTCAGAGTTTTGTGGGGAACGGCCAACTTCTTCATTTCCAAGATCTGCCGTGTACTTCCTGCTGCTCTCACTTGGGGCAAATAAAAAACAGGAGATTTAAGAGACAAATTATCCCTGAGAAAGCCCCCTAGAACAGAGTAAAAATGATTGAAAAATGATAACAAGTGGCTGAAATGTTTGGAGAGATAAATATGATTTATCATATAGCACATAAGCACAGACGTGACATTGTAACTGCAGACTTCCCTTAACATCTGTGTGACCTTCAGAGCATCCATAAAACTTCCACCACACGCAAAAACCCATATAATTCTGGTCGGAGACGAACCCTAGTTTGTGTTTCACTTTCTCAGGTGCAACTTAATTTTTCTTGTTTTGTATTTTAATCCATCCTGAGAGGCATTTCTTAAGAACTTAAGAGAGAACTGAAAACAAAAGCGATTCTGAGTCATCTGCTGTGAAGTCAAGGCTGTCTGCATTGTCGGGTCTTCGTGTATGGAGATGCGAACGGTTGTTTTATGGGAGATATGTTTTCTTCTCAACATATTTGCTAAAGAAAGAGCCGGGGAGAGAACATATGCTTGTTGCTTCGTTGTTATCAGCGAGTTAGTTTTGAGTTTCTGCCGTGGCAGTATTTTCTCTTCTTATAGCTGATTTTCTCACCATTCTGTGACAAAATACGAGACCAGCACTGCCCCTAAAGAGATAAAGGTTTCCAAGAGGAGCCTATTGCTCTTTGGTATGGAAATGGGGGTGGGGGCATGCTTCTTTGAGTTGTTGGGGTTGTGTTTTGTGTTTTGTGGGTTTTTTTTAAGTTTTGCAGCCAAGAATTCAAGAGTTAAGGCTGATAAAACTGCATTAAGATTATCTCACCTGCCCAAGTGTGGGAGAAAACATGAATCCAGAATAAATTGCTTTTCTCAAAATAGAAAGACTTTTCTGGTTTTATTTGGCCTGGGAACAAAGCTGAAAGGTAGGCGGGGCTACTACCCCCCTCCAACATCTGCTTCTTGGATTGCTGGGAGCTCAGAAACTGGAAATCCCCCAAGCACCTTTATGGATGAAGTGAAAACTTGGGCTCCCCCAAAGAGCAGAGGGCAAGAGATGGGCAAAGGCAGCGTCTGCGCTGCTCCTGCAGCCTGGAGCTCAGACTCACATAACATCCAAAATCTTAATTTAAGCACCGGCACTTGGTCTCAAACAAAACAGGGCCCCAATCAATAGCTGCTGAATTGCAACCTGGCACCCCGTCCATAGGTGTTTTACATCAGACTTCCCACAGAGGTAGGCAGGGCTACCCGCTCCAACATCTGCGAGGAAAAACCAACACAAATCCCAACGAGTGTGCTAAGTGTGCATGTTACATGTTGTGCTTTATAACCAAATGCTGTCATCCCCATTGCAGTTCATGATGCATGCGTGTGCTGTGGGAGACATGTTACCAACATGTAGTGCTGATCCTGCTGTCACGTAGCCCCTCCAAGCCCAGATGCTGAAAGAGCTCTTTGGGTTGTTCTTGTCCAAGTCCACATCTTTACATTCCCTTACTCTGCTGGTCAATCACTTTCTCGGTTCCCTTTAACACACATCTTTCAAACCCACCATCTTCCCAAATCAGGCCTACTCACCAGAAATCAATTCTGAAGCATTGCTTGTTTAAAATTTTAAATGACCATTTAACTGCACATGCCATGGGATCATGGACCAAAAGCCCAAATGGAGAATAATAATTTTTTAAAGCAGCTCTGGGTAAGAATGACCTTGTTGAAATGTGTTTTGTACATGTTCCATTGGTGAATTTTTGTTGTTCTCTCTTTCTCTTTCTCCTTTTTTTAAATAGGAAGCTGTTATTTTAGGAGATAATATAGTAACCCCAGTTAATTTGTATGCTGCTGTTCAATCCGAGTCTGAAAGCTGAAGGCCACGAGGTTGTGCTGTAATGGAAAAAAGCTTTTTAACTAAAAGCCAGGAGACCTGGGTTCCAATATCATCTGTGCCGCTGCCTCACTGTGCGACAGTGGGCAAGTCGCTTAACCTGCCTGTGTCTCAGTCCCTTCATCTCTAAAATGGGGATAATAGCCCCCTCCTTGCACACCCCGGGTTCTCATAAAGATGAAAAGCAGTGCTGGCACTAGAAGCCCATGGTGAGTTAGGAGCACGGTGCATTCGCTCTGTGTCTGCCATTTTATGGTTTTATCCACGCCGCCTTCAGACACCAGGCGGCTGGCTTTGCTTTCGGGGCACTTCGAAGAGGCTCTGCGGAGGGCTTGTGAGGCTGGGCACTGAGTCTGACAGCCTGACGCTTGAATCGTGGCTTCACTATTTACAAGCTGAGTGACTGGGGCAACTACATTAACTTCTGACCCTCAGTAACTGCATCTATAAAATGGACAAAATTATAACCATCACTTTGGGTTGTCATGAGGCCTAAACCAGCCATGGAGACTAAGTTCACACAGGGAGGGTTCATAAAGTTATCATGATATTTCTAGGGAAAGACATTGAAGAAGACAATCTTTTACAGAATTAAACTCAGTTGTTATCCTGTCCCAGGTTTTCTGGGCCCCGATTGTGTTTCAGTAGCTCACCCAGCAGTTACGTTTAAAATAACTGGGAACCAGAATGTCAACTGTTTCCGGATCGTGTTATCCAAAGAATCCAGATAGTATTCAACTTGGGAATGCTACACTTCCCTGCAAAACCACAGGTTCCTCGGGAGAGACGGACAGGGCAGCAGGCAGAGAAACTGCAGGGCATGCGCGCACTGGAAACGAACTCCTCGGTCCCAGCACTGAGCAAGTCTGTGCAGGTCAAGTAAAAAATGGAACTGCCCAGAGCTGCCCACATAGTTTTCAACAGACTTGGGACTCAAAACACAAATATAGAGATTTTTGAAAACAGAAAAACTTGACACTTCTTTGCAATTGCTTTAAAAGTCTGAATATAGTAACGTATATATTCAGATTTTTTAGTAAGTACATATATTCTTATTTTAATACCTATACTTATTTGTAGTATATAGAGGGGGGGGCATCATAGGTTTACAGTTGTTTGTAAAACAACTGTAAACAATACAATAATTAATACAGAGTACAAGAATAAACTCTATTTCGCATACTTACACCTGTAAACCTAGGTTGCCCCACCTTCTGTTTTTTAGACTACTAATTTACATGCTAATAATATACCTACGGATTTATTTTAACAAGAATTATATTCAGATTCAATAAACATTAAATGTAATTCAATGTTCCAATTGTCTCCTGCATGCAGTTAGTTTCAGATTTCCCTTTAAATCTCCATCCTGGAGACCCAACTCAGTGCTAGAACAGTTATCACAAATGTATGCAACAAATACATATTGAGGACTTACGTGTGCCAGGCAAGCACACAGGGAGCTTGCATTTTTGTGAAAGACTCAGAAAGATGAGTGGGTAATTATGGTCCGAGCAGAACATGTGGGAACAGCTGCAGGGACTTCCCACCCTGCCTTGGGAAGTAGTGGGAAACCCTCTTGAGGAAGTGAGGTCTAAGCTGACACCGGTGGGGTAAGTCAATCCGGCATGCAGGGGAGATTTAAAGGGACAGTCAAACAGTAGCAACATCTGCGTAGTGACTCTGAGTCGAGAGCAGGCATGCTGAAGGGCCTCAGAACCAGTCATTTAAGGTGGGACGCCATGATTAGATTTCATCTATCCAGAAACTATGAGTACAGTACTTGAAGGAGGCGAGACTGGAGGTAAGGAGACCAGGTAGGAGGCTGTGAGGTAATCCGGGCAGGAGAGGATGGAGAGTGCTGGTTAGTGAGAAGTTTCCATTTACTACTAAGCTCTCAAACACTCTGTTCTTTTCACTTACTCAGGTGTTGGAATTGTCTTAGGTTCCAGAGAATTTCTTCATAGAGATACTTGGATCCAGCCTTCCAGGAAGCAGTCTAGGAGACCAATGTGTACAGGGCACTTCAACCTCACAGAATAATCTGTACCTATGATGTCGGTTCACTCATATTTTACTCAAGACTCATCCTATCTTGAGAGAATATAAGTTAGTCCTTGTTCTGAACTCCCTCACCTCCCCCATTTATATGAAGTCCTAACCTCATGGGAGTTAGGGTCCTTAAAGAGGTAAACACATTAAAATGAGGCCATTAGAGTAAATCTATTAGGGTAAGTCTTCATCCAATATGATTGCTGTCCTTATAAAACAGAGAAAGCAGGACATGGATGTCACAAAGAGAGAATGTCCTGTGAAGATGAAAGCAGGAATTGGGTGATGTGTCCACAAGCCAAGGAGCACCAAAGACGGCTGCAACCCACCAGCACCTGGGCGGGAACCATGGAGCAGACTCGCCCTCCCAGTCCTCAAAGGAAACCAAGGCTGCTGACACTCTGTTGGTGTCATTGTTAATCCTCACCTGAGGATATTTTTCATTGATTTTTGAGAGGTGGGGGGGAGGGAGGAAGAGAGGTAGGAGAAGGGAAAGAGAGAAAGAAACATCAATGTGAGAGACACATTGATTGGTTGCCTCCCATAAGCACCCCGGCCAGGGCCAGGGATGGAACCTGCAACCCAGGTATGTGCCCTTGGCCCCAAATCAACCTGAGACTCTTTGGTGCTTGAGCTGACACTCTAACCACTGAGAAACCCTGGCCAGGGCATCTGCTGACACTTTGATCTTGGACTTGCAGTCTCCAGAACCATGAACCTGTAGATTCCTATTGTTTAAGCCACACAGTTTGTGGCACTTTGTTAAGGCAGGCCTCGCAAACTAACACAGTATCTTGACTGGAGTGGTGGTTACACAAATCTAAACATGGAATAAAATTGCATAGAGCTACACAAACACATGCAAATAAATGTGGATTTTGAAAAAAAAAATGGTGAGAACTAAACGTCTGTGTCTAGTTAACAAAAATATACCAATGTCAATTTCCTGGTTTTGATATTCTTCTACAGCTACATAAGATGTCTGTCCCCTTTGGGAAAAGCTGGGTAAAGGGCACACAGAAAATTTTATGGCTTTTGCAAATCCTTATGAGTCTATTAATTATTTCAAAATAAGAAGTTTTGGGGAATTGCCATTCCTGATCAATGCTGCCCTCCAGATACTGAGTATCTCTGCACGGCTCCTGGACCAGCTATGCACCAGCAGAGATGCACAGAGGTCAGCCAGTTGATGGGGGCAGCCAGGGTCATGCCAAAGTAAGCAATAGCACTTAGTAGCACAGTACTGCTATCAGGGGCAAGTGATGTGTTTTATCTAAATTTTAACCACTGTGCTCCTCCAGAACATGAGCCGTTTCAGAAAATTGCTACAAAAGGAACAGAAAAAGGGATAAGAAGAGAAAGTAGAAAACATTTTGTTGGATTCCTTTCAGAACACTGATCCTACTACAGCCAGTAGAAATGAATCAGTAAGAAAACTGGCCTATGACTAGGATTTTTATTTCTAGGAAAATATCAGTGCCTTTCACATCCTCTTAAATTCCAGGTAAGCAATTTATTTTTAAAATATTGATTCGAAGGGAAGTCAAATTACTGACATGCCTGACATGCTTTCATGCTTCTTAACCCAGCACTAGATCTACTAGAGGCTTTCAAAACAACATATCTTTAATAAGACAAGTTGGATGTGGGTGCAAAGGCAAGTGAGGATCCGACTGTTGAGAGAGACTGGTTCCTCTCAGCTCCGTCATCTCAGTGCAATCTCTTACCTACACCTTTTCTCGCTTGCTTTCTCTTTTCCCACCCCTCTATTTTCCTATTCATCGTGTCCTGAAGGGATGCTTGCAAAGGGTCAATTCTACCCAGCATGGCTCTCGTGGAGATACGAATCACCATCAGCAACAACGATGGGAAGTGGATAAAAATTATAGGATGCTTTTCTCAAAGGGAGTTACAGAAATAGAATGTGTCACAACCGTCCTGAAGATTGAGATTTGATCAACATTTGAAGGGAAGGAAACCACAACTCCTGGGGCTGTGTCTTTGGTCAAAGGTAGCCATTATCCTGGGACGATTACCTCCAGTGTCTTCACTGAAAACAGGTTCTTCTCCACTTGTCTGATGGAAAAATGAAATTCTTCCATTTCCAAAAATGGCAGGTACTCCACAATAGGTTTACCCAACAAAGTGATTTCCTTTCTAACCTCCTGGGTCTGGAGGTAGCACAGGCTGCCTCATGGGGTAGCTGGTTCAGTGAGAGAAATCGTTCATCTGTACCTTTGTTGCTTTTGCACTTGGTGCTTTGTCTCTTGGGGGCCTTTGATAGAAACAAGGCCATTGTGATTTCAATGTAGATAGATTTATTTTTTCCTTTGCTGAATAAATTTATCACGAATGGTCTCTGCAAAAACATGATGCTTGTTGTGGCTGCACTTTTTTACACAGCTATATACCTTCTTACCCAAGAGAACTGAAAACAATGGTTCAAAGTAGTTATTTCCTATAGGAACAACTGTGACAATAAAGGGAGCTTTAGCAAATATATACCAAAGTATATCAGCTTAATCCCTGCCTTCACAATCTTTGTCTCTGTCCCTAGCCTGATGGCATGTGTCCACCCAAGTTCTTATTAGTTTCTTAACATAGCCCTCCTGGTTGAGACACCGACATTCATTTTGACTGGGCATAGTATGCTTTCTGCAGCCAGCGGGCTTCCAGATTTACCTAAGACCTTGCTGTTAATCTACTGTGTGACCTTGACTAAGTCACTTAGCATCTTTAGGCCTTTATTCAACACACACTTACAGAGCACCTTATACCAAGAACCATGATAGTAACGAAGGCCCCTATCCTAAAAAAATCTTCAAATTTATTAAGAGAAAAATTAAGGAAGGGAAGGAAAGAGAAGAAGGAAAGAAAAGAGGAACTGGGATAAGTTAAACTTTGAGAGGGAGCCAGGATATAGTTCCTCAATCATTGTGCATCAACCACAAGGAAGACACAAAGTAGACTCTGCTGTCCCATGTCCCAGACCAGTCTCTCCTTCCCATTTCTGGGAACCTTCCTCCTCATCTTCCAGGGAAGCATTGGAACATTGGAGTCAGCTAGAACTGAAAACTGAGGCAGAGGGAATGGCTGGGTAGTACTCAAAGAACTTCAGGAGGTAAGTTAATAAAATGCATACATAGCAAATCCATGATATATTATTTTTATGAGTATTATTTATGCATATTGTTGTTTTGAGTACTATTTTTCTTTTTAATACCCTTTACTTATTTTTATGACAAGAATAATTTGTGTTTCATAGAGAAAGAGAGGACAAGAAAAGAAGAAATCAGAAGGCATTCATGATCCCACGTACCAGACAACTATTATCAACACCTTTTTTTGCTGTCGTTTTCTTAATTTTAAACACAATTGAAATTGTTTCCATTTACAAAAGTAGTATTATACTGTTCTTACTGTTCTGACACTTATTTCATCCTATATAGAAAAAGAAAATTTGTATTTTAGACACATTGGTAAAAAAATTAGTCTTTTATGTTGACTTTTCTAAATTATTGTTTTAATTATTCTCAATGACCAATCTTGCAAAGCATGCAAGTGTCTATTTCAATGGATGACACATTTTGCTTCTGCCTTCAAGAAAATGTATTTAGAAAACTGAAAGATCCTAATATATGGTGACAGGAGAAGATGTGACTTTGGGTGGTGGGCACATGGTGTAAGACACAGCTCTTGTACCATAGAAACCCACACCTGAAACCTGTATGATCATGTCGACCAATGCCACCTCAATAAGTTTAACTTAAAAAAAAAAGAAAATTTAATATGGAAAAGGTATAGTGTATGCATTTGCTTTCGTGTCACAGTTCCAAGAATCGTGGCCCTCACTGCATTGGTTCTTATTCAGTTTTGAGGGTCAGGAGAAAAAAAGACCTTATGAATTAAGAAGATGTTTAATGATTACAAAAACTGTATCTGTTTGCTTCTTAAATTCATCACGTTGAAAAATTGTTTCCAACCTTTTGAATTAAGAGTATAAAGAAATTTGTTCTCATCAGGCCTGAGCTTTCACAGAGTAAAAAAAAGGTCCTTCAGATTTTCAAAAGATGTTAAAAAGTTCTTCATTCTTTGAGTGGCAAAAAGCACACCTCATACAAAACGTCTCTCCAACCTGACATGAAAATGTACTGCTTTTCCTACTTTTCACTTGTGACAATCAGGAAACATTGTCCAGCCTTCAAAGACCTGACCTTGGAACATGTCAGCTCGCTGTTCTCTTGCATTTGTATTTGAAGAAATAAGAGAAACTTCTGAGATTTCCCAGAAATATTTCAGTTTGGTTCCATCACAGTACTGTGGTTTTTCTTCTGAAAAGGAAGACTTAACGTGGCCACAATCTGATGCCCTCTTAAGTGTCTCATGATTCTCTTCTGCTTATGTGCCTTTGGGTAAAGGAATTTATCTTCGTATCCCCTTGACATTTCTATCTGATTTGTTAGTTGGAAAACAAAAGTAACACCTTGTTTGTAGGCAGATCTTGCCCAATCTCAAACCTGGTGGCCTCTGGAACCTCCATGGGAATGGTGATGATTAAAAAAAAAAAAGATTTAATTCAGAATGCCATTCACACACTATTGTAGTTGAAGACAGCTCCAAGTTGATCTTGTCTGTTTTGAGTCAGCTGTATTTTCTGTCTCTTTAATTTTACAGAAGTTGGACCCTCTGGGTTGGGTTATCCTTCTCTTTAATATTTAAGCTCAATTTAGCTTCTCTTTCCATCTGTTTTCACGCAACTACTCTTTCTCTAGGATATTCAACATCATACTACCACCTCACTATAGTTTATGCTTCCATCTAAGGAAAACAAACCATGGGATGTTTGTTTTAAAAGGATTCAGGCCATCCCTAACCGGTTTGGCTCAGTGGATAGAGTGTTGGCCTGAGGACTGAAGGGTCCCAGGTTCAATTCTGGTCAAGGGCATGTGCCTTGGTTGCAGACACATCCCCAGTAGGGGGTGTGCAGGAAGCAGCTGATCAATGTTTCTCTCTCATCGATGTTTCTAACTCTCTATCCTTCTCCTTTCCTCCTGTAAAAAAAAAATCGATAAAATATATTTTAAAAATAAATAAGAAAAAGGACTCAGGCCAGGGACAGGAATGAAGCATCTCTCTACTTGATGTTGGAAAGCCGTTGTCCTGGGGGACTCTCTCATGCCCTTCCCTACAGTACAAGTGCAGGTGCCTCTAGTCAGGGCTCCTTCTGTGATACGCTGATTCTGATCTAGAAGTCAAAAGAGCTCGGGAGGTTCAAAAGACAGCTCCAATTAAGCAAAAACAGTCCTTGTCTTTGACAGACATAAGCGAAGAGCTTGGATTTATGCTCATTCCAGGAAGCTGGCATTCACCTGGCTAAGCATTTCTCACCTGCCTCATCAAGTCCGGTCCTCGGGTTACTCACCAGCCCGTCTTCCCCTATTCCTCAATGTTCTGGGAACATATACCATGCCGTTTCCACCGTTAAGTATTTGTATCATAGGTCAAATGCTAACCATGATCCATATGCTGCTCGCCAGACTCTTAGTACTATCTGTTCAATGGGAGAAGAAATGTCAAGGCCTCATTAGAGCAGATAAAGAAGTGCGAACAATGGGCAGTGTGGCTGTCCAACAGTCAAGGTTTCATTAAACATGCTTCATACAGATGCAGTTTCTATAACCTACTATAGCACATACTAGTCTGTCATTAAGACTTACACCCACTATTAAGTGTAGGATTGCCAAGGTAGTTAAGCAATATATTACCTTTACTCCCTTTTTTTTTTTTTGCCAGGGCTTATGATATTCATTCATTCAACAAGTAAGACACTGAGTACCTCCAAGGTGCGAGGCACTGTGTTTAGCATTGAGAATAAGCTCTACAAAGACAGACTTGCTTTCCTGGAGGGACATGTGCTATTGCCATGAAAGCTGATTAGTACATGTGGGGGAAAAAATAGAATATGTACATTTTTGGAAAGGAAACCCCTCACTGTCTTTCAATGGAAATGCTAGCCCTTGGAGATCATGCCTAGAGTTTTAGGGTCCAGTGGTCATCCATTCTATGCAAATGATTCTAACCTCACTCATCTTTTTGAAACACTCTTTTCTATTCTGATCCAGGCTTTAAGAGATTTGGTTTTTTTTCTTTTTTTCTGGCTGTCTCATCCTGTCTTTCAAACCATGACAGGAAAGGATTAATAGCCAGGAGAACAGAGGGCCTGACAACTCAATTCTGTCACCCACGAGTACTTATTAAGCTGCCACCTGTACATAGCCCCGTGCAGGACGCTCTTGCTAATCACATGTGTGTGTCTCTTCTCCCTGCAGGACCTGGGC
>PVJN01039072.1:0-19991 GCA_004026805.1 Lasiurus borealis
CCCCTGGTGGTCAGTGTCATCATAGCAACTGGTCGACTGGTCATTCAGTCAACCAGTCATAACAGTTGCTTAGGCTTTTATATATATAAATAGATTAGAGACCCAGTGCATGAAATTTGTACATGGGTAGGTTCCCTAGTGGCTGCCAGTCAGGGATGCCTCCCTTCCCCTGGCCACTTGCTGCCGTTGCTGCTGCCACCAGCCCCACCCTCTGGTTGAACTCCTGGTCGAACTCCCAGTTGAGGGGACAATTTGCATATTAGGCTTTTATCATATAGGATATATATTATACCAAATCACCAACTGCCCCATCCTTCCATGCACATCCAGAAGGGTGGCCTCTTTGTCAGTCTTTTTCACAGTTCCATCTTTATAATATTCATGAAAAACACCTCTAGTCATTTTCTGACACTCAGATTATTTTGTGAGAGGATGGTAAACCTCCTGCCTTTGAAGACTTCGAAATGTCTAATATCTACAGAACACAGTAGAGTCCTGAATCCTTTCAGGGCCAGGAAAAGCTTTAGGCAGCGAAGATAAGGTGGATTATGCAGGATGCTCTAAAACAATTAGCAGTGCTAATGAAATGAACAAAAGAAAGGTTTCTAAACATATGTCTGGGAAATTTTCAAACTGCTCAAGGTAAATGGAAATGGGGGAGACAATTCTAAAAGGCTTTAGCTTACCCGTATGGTTCACTTCATTCTTTGTTTTTATTGAAACCTCTGTCACCTCAACACAGTTTAACTCGTGTATCTTCTAAGAAGTACCTCCTAAATCCTTCCTAATAAGTAAGAACCTCTGGGAACTCCAGATACAAAGATTAACAGGAAACAATCTCAGAGGGAAGGTGGGAGGGGGGAGGGAGGGGAGGAGAGGAATCAATCAAAGAACTTGTGTGCATATATGCATAACCCATTGACTCAGACAATAGGGTGGTGAAGGCATGGGGCAAGGGTGGGGGCAGGCTATAAGGGGTCAATGAGAGAAAAGAGAGGACATTTTTAATACTTTCAACAACAAAGACCTAATTTTAAAATATTGCTGGAGGCTAGGAGTGGGTGGAAACAGGTCAATGGGGGAAAAAAAAAAACAGGTCAATTTCCTTTAAAAAAAGTATGTAATACTTTAAAAAATAAAGAATTTAAATTTAAAAAAAAATAAAATAAAAAGATTAACAGGATTCAGTGCCTATCCTCAAACTGTTCACCCAAAGCGCCAGAGAGAAATAAGTAGCGCTGGTTGTGATGGAGAGTAGTGAGGGCCTTTTTTCTCACCAGGTGACCTGAGAGCACAGAGAAGCCACATGGGGAGAAAAAGGTAAACGAATAAAGTGGGAAGGAAGTGCTACCTGTAGGTCAGTCCTATGGGTTGCAGGTAAGGTAGCCGCAGGAAGACAGGTGATTATAGAAGAGAGGAGGGACTTCATCAGGCAGAAGAATCAAGCCTGTGAACATAAGCATGGAAATCCTGAACCTGTTGCATCTAGGAAGGTGTGCGGATTCTGTAAGGCTGGACAGGTGGGAGAGAAAAACCCTCGGTGGGTAATGAACCCATTCATGGAAACAGGGAATATGAGAGAAGGAGCAAGTCCAGAGCAAGGTGGGAGACTTAGTAAATATAAACTGTTCAATATTTTTTTAAAATATATTTTATTGATTTTTTACAGAGAGGAAGGGAGAGAGAGAGAAAGTCAGAAACATGGATGAGAGAGAGACATCGATCAGCCACCTCCTGCACGTCCCACAGTGGAGATGAGCCTGCAAGCAAGGTACATGCCCCCAACCGGAATCAAACCCGGGACCTTTCAGTCCGCAAGCCAAAACGGTTTTGGCTAAACTGTTCAATATTGATAAATATCGTTTAGCAATAAGATCTACATATGACACTTCTTTTCTGAGGCAAAGTTTGATATTCCATTTGTTCTATAGAAAAACAAATGTTTTCCTTGGACCTGTGGTTTTGGACACCTAAAAAGTACTAAATTCACTGAAAAGTGTGAGTACAGCATGGGCTTGTTATGGTAAATTCCCTGTTCTGCTTATATACAGATTGGCAAGTTGTTTTGCGATCATGTTGACTTTAGAAATAATTATGGACTGTCTCCCAGTTTGTTAACTGAATTTTTGAATGGCATTGCAGTTAAAGGTCAAAGCTAAGGGTTTTTGTACATAACATACACTACCTTCCATTGCTTGGGTAGGACAGAATTACTTAGGGTGCCCATTCCTGCAATGAGAAACAAACTTTTAAATAAAAATAAATTATAATTCAGGTCAATAGAACTTTAATTTGATCGTCTTATCCACATTTCCCAAATAGACACAAAAACCTATAGAGAAGAAAGGTAATTCTGTGGAAAATATGAAACACATAGAGAATGTGGGCAAAATCAACATCCCCAGAGTTTGTCTTGGCGCACTGAATTCCATAAAAAAAATGGGAAAATAACACAACCCATCTGATAAAGCTTTGTTTGTAGTTCAATGAACATCCCAGCTACAGAGACCACATGTCTCTCTGTGTCAAGAGCAATTACATGTCATGAATAAAACGAAGGTCAAATGTGCAGATTTCATGCTAATCAAAGTCCTGTAAGAGATCATTTTGCTTAGTTTTTTGAAGGGAAATTTATCTCAATTTGTTGGGCTTTTAACAATGTTAAGCTGCACATGTTTTTGAGTTTATCTTAAATTTTGTCTGAATAAAAGATTCCCTCCAACATATTTGTCAGATATTGCTTCCAGCTGCAAGAAAATGTGTCCTTTATTCTTTATGCTCTAAGCTACTTAGAATGTTTACATCTGTAGCTCCATGTGGAGGCCAGTACCCACAAGGTGGTTGTTTCTATACACCATTGGACTACATCAAGCACAGCATTGTCAAATACATAATGACTGGCTTTTCATGCGGGGTCCAACACTTCAGCAGAACCTTTATTACTCATACCAATCTGGCTTTAGTTCTTCTTCCATAGACACTCCAGATTAAATTGTCTTCATTATCATTACGGAACTAGATGAATAAGTGCCACATCTGCTCGTGAAGTGGTTTATTATCTGTTCAGATGGGGTTTGGGATGAATAGCAAAGTAACTACGGAGCAGACAAAAGCACCCAGGTTTGTGCCCATTGTGAAATGCAGGACCAGCTATGCTAGCTCTTAAAATCCATTGGTCTGCCCCTTCTTCCACTGAATAGGGAATTATTATTTAATGAGTTGATACAAGTTAACACGGGGATGAGTGCAAAGCAAACAGGAATCCAACCCAAACAAATGGACAGAAAGCTGGCATGTGATGAGAGCCTAGTGAAGACCTTATATTGTTCAATTCAATTTCCAGCCCATCCTTCTGAGAGAACATTTGAAAATCTGTAAATATTTTACCAACAATCCCATATCAGATATTTCTCATGCAAAACAAGACTGTTTAAATAAGTCTGTTGATTAGGAAGACATCAACACATCACAGCTGTGCCATTTACAATCGATCTTTTCTTTTGCTGATAGGCCTGAACCTCCATTTCAGGACTAGCCCCAGGCCTATACAGTATGAAGAGCCTATGCCATTCCCAGACTAGCTCCAAGTGTTTATCTACAATATAACTTGATTGTGTCTCAAGTCTTCCATCGGCCAACCATGTAACTTAGTGTGGCGGAGGTCATAGATACGAATGGTTTGTTTCTGACAATACCAAAATAATCAAAATGATAAAAAAGTAATAACTTCTCAGATTGTAATCTACACACAAATCACCTGGGAATCTTGTTAACATGCAGATTCTGACTCAGTGGGGCCTAACAATTCATTTCAAAAAAGCTCCCTAATTAGCTGATGCTGCTGGCGCTTGGAGATACCAATGTGGAGGTAAACTCATGATATCACAGCCTGTGGCTACTGTCCATGCAAACCTAGCCCCCAAATAGACATGTGCTACGAGTACAAAATCCACATCAGATTTTAAAGATTTTGTTCATATATTGAAAAAATAACTATTAATAATTTTATATAGAGTAAAAATTTAGAAGGTATTTTCTATAGATATATTGAGTTAAATAAGATATAATATCAAAATGAATTTTACCTGCTTATTTTCACTTTTTAAATATGGCAATTGTAAATTTTTAAATTACAGATGTGACATGCATATTTCTACACCACTGAGATAATTTATACGATTGTCTATGTGTTGTTCTTTAACACATGTCAAAATGGTACTAGTATATATATGAGTACATGTGTGTATGCATTATGTAGGTAGATATGATATATATATTGTATGTTGTGTAGATAGATATGACATATATATTTATATGACATCTCCATGTCTGATAAAGAACCTCTTTGAAATGTCTGCATGGATGTGAAATAACTTTATTCTTCATTCTAACCAGTAAATGTTTTTAACTATAAGAAAACCAACCTGTTGATTTACCTACTAGAAGCCCAGTGCACCAAATTCATGCACGGGTAGGATCCCTAGGTCTGGCTGGTGATCAGGGTTCCCTGCCTCCCTGTCTCCCTGCCTCCCTGCCTCCTCCTTCCCTCACCACCCACTCACCGCTACCACATGGTTTCTCCCCTTCCCACCTCCTCTCCCCTTGCTCCCTCAGTGCCCTGCCACCACCACTGGCCACTTGCCATGTTACACACCACCCGATAGTCAGTGCACATCATAGCAAGCAATTGAACTCCTGTTCTCCCGATTGAACTCCCAAGAGGACACTTTGCATATTAGCCTTTTATATATATAGACTAGATGCCCACTACATGAAATTTGTGCATGAGCTGGAAGAGGTCCCTCAACCTGGCCTGCACCCTCTTCAATCTAGGACCCCCTCGGGGGATGTCTAATTGCCAGGCCTAAACTGACAGTTGGACATCTCTCTCACAATCCAGGACTGCTGGCTCCTAACCACTCACCTGTCTACCAGCCTGACCCCTCACTGCTCTCCCCTGCCATGCTGATCCCTCTAACTGCTCTATCCTTCTGGCCTGATCCCCCTAACTACTCTCCCCTGCTGGCCTAATTGCCCCTAACCACCTCAGCCTTGGCTCTGCAACCATGGCTTTGTCTGGAAGGTCCAGAAGATGTCCAGTCTAATTAGCATATTACCCTTTTATTAGTATAGATAGGAAAATATATTTTTGGGGAAAAGAGTAAAGTAAGATTCTACAATATGTAATTTAGGGTATCTTACTCCATTTATTTTCAGTTCTCTTTGCTCTGGTTCAATGCTGAGTCCTATTGACAAATGAAAAAAGAAATCCAGAGGAAAAAAGAGACAATCCCCTCCCCACTAAGGCTGTATTTAAAGAGAAAGGAAACTTTTCTAGAAACCACTAGTGTACTTTATTTCCATCTCAATGTTCCAAACAGACACATTCCCAATCCTGAGCCAATCCCTGTGGCCTGAAAACTTGCCATGTTCTTATTATCTTGGACACCATTCCCGAATCAATCATTGGTTAAAGCAAGGCATTAACAAAGTGGGCTTGGACTAACCATGGCCTACTCCCCAGACAGTGAAGTTGATCCTCTAAAGCAGCAGTTCTCAACCTGTGGGTCGTGACCTGTTTTCTGATGGTCTTAGGCTCTACAGCAGTGACCCACAGGTTGAGAACCACTAGCAGGGTCACCTAAGACCATCAGAAAACACAGATATTTACATTACGATTCACCACAACATGAGGAACTGTATTAAATGGTCACAGCATTAGAAAGGTTGAGAACCACTGCTCTAAAGTTCAAGGTTGTTACCCAATGGGACAAAAAAGTAGGATGGAGGAAAACAAATTCAAGGCCAAAAACAGTAGGTGTGAACCCACTCCTGTTTTAATATGTATAGTGTTATTATCATGAAAAGAAATATATACCTATTAATGGTGAACATTTTAAACCCCCAATATATATAGGAAATTTTATAATAGTACCCAGAATTATGACACTTAGTAATAAAATAATAGTAACTCTTCCTCTCCTGGGAAGTTTTCTTTAGGCATGCGCATATGCATAAGTTGTATAAACTATAAATACTCAATGCTAACCTTTTCTTTTCCTCCTTTTTAGCTTGCTACTTATCTATATCATTCTTTTCTAGCTACAAATATTCCATTGGGCATATATATCATAATTCAGGACTTCCTGTGAACCATGAGTAAGTTTCAGATATACCTCCAGCTGTGAAAACACTCAGAATACAGCTGTCTTAGAGCATGGTGCTGATGGCACCCCTCAATGATAAAGTGTCAGAAGCAGAGCCATTAACTACAACTGTTTTTAGTGATTTATTTGATTTCCAAGCTTGTTATCAGAAATGAATAATTATAAACGTTGTTAGACACATATCTTTTCCGAGAGAGATCTGGTGGCAGAATTTTAGACACTTGTATTTCCAGCAGGGTTTTAAAGACTGTAAGAAAAATGGAGATGCAAGAATGTCGTAGTTATAACCCCATCAGCTGCATTGTCATCCTTCCTAGGCCTACACATTCACCACCCAGCAAGAATCATAAAGAGCATTCATGTTCATTTGACACCACTGGGGGTGATAATTAGAACTGAAGTGACCTCTTTCACTAGATTTGCTGGTAGTAAAATAGTGTTACTGTCAAAACAAGACAGAAGAGGCTGGCTTCCCTAATGATTAGCTCACATATGGTTGCTTCAAGCCAGTATTTGATCCATGGAGATTTTGTTCAAATTTCCGTGTGAAGAGGTGTGTGTGTGTGTACTTGCATGTTCATATATAACAGAGGAAGAGAAAAACAGACAGACAAAAAAAAAAAAACAACAACAACAACACAGAGACATACAAGCAGCATTTTAAAAATGAATTTGGCTGAAGTTAGAAAAATTTTTGTTAAAAACCTAAGGCGGCATTCTTCCCAAAGCAACTGTTATCAACCCCATTTGACAAAGAAGGTAAAGGCTCAGAGAATAATAAAACTAGACAGTCTTCAGCGCAATCTTTGACTCAAAATCTCTTGATCCTATTTTGAAGTCAGTACTACCTTCCAGAAAGAACTGCTAGCATGGTCTGATTACAGGCCATTTGGGGAATACATTGTAAAAAAAAAAAAAGTACATGTTGATATGAATGAAAGTTGATCTTGATAAAGCAGGACAATTTAGTAAGTTCTCTCCACTCAGGGAGCTGTGTGATAAAGGTGTCAGATCCACGTTAGCATCACACTACCACCCTGGCTGGTAAGACAGCTTTCTTTTTAAACGGCGACATTAATCATTGCCCACAGACCATGGGAATGATGTGCCAGCAATGTCCCCAAGATGTCCATGTAGTTCAGCACTCGGTACTGCACAGCTTGGTTATTTCGTGGTACTTATCATTGCCTTATACATTTAAAGCATGGGAAGATTACCAATAACCAGACATAGAACCAACTGAGCCAATGATATCTTGATATCAAATTCTGTAGAAATTGATAAATAAGCTCTAAAGTTATAACGAATTATTGGAATGATTAAAAGCATAATTTTATGCATCATTGGTCTGATGCTGCTTCTGAAAGAAGGCATCAGGTCAGGAACTGGAGTCCCAATGTTAATGGGAGACAGAGCCCCAGTGGGGAATCTTCAGGAAACATTTCTACACACTCACCCACACGCCGACATCTCTGAATCATATCTCCGGTGGGCCCCAATGCAGTACCTCTCTCTTACCATTGGATTCATTCTCTTTCAGTTCCTTTAGCTGCCCTCTTTTTAACTCCTTCTGTGTCCCTCTATACTTTTTCCTGCTTCTGGGCCACCGGATAAAAATAAAACTTAAAAGCAAACTCCATTTGCATCTTCACTACAAAGATGGGGACATATTGTAATTGCCAAAGCAAAATATTTGCTCACGCACCACCTAAAATCACAACACGCCACACACTTCAGAAACCTCTGCCTCAAGGAATTCTGTCCTAAAATATAGGAAAAGACTCAAAGACAAACAAGAAGTGACCAGCGGAAGCCCCAGTCCTCTGGCACTGAGAAAGCAACACCTCTCCAAGCAGCCAACGCTGATGACCAAGGACAAAGCTGCTTTCCCTGTGGCAAGTCTTCGCACGAGGAGTGATGATTGATGACCTTGCAGAACAAACAGTGTCCTAATGACGTGTGTACACATGCCTAGCACACTTGGCTTTCCTTATTTATTTGCCAGCTTGTATATGTCAAGGCAGCTCTCGAAATGATCTTAATAAAGAAATGTGATTCATACCTGGATGGCTGCAGAGAACATTCAAAATACAAAATCCATTTAGTAACAATTAGTTTCAGAACATTATTTATGTAATCTGTCACAATGGCAGATATTAGTGAGAACATTTTTCTTTTTCCTTTGGAAGAGTTAATTAATCACCCTTGCTCCTGAGGAGGAGAGCATTTTTCAGGGTGCATTAGGGGACTCTAAAAATAAAAGGTGAAATGACTGTTTATGAGAAGAATATGGGCTGATTGCAAAGACTAGAGAAAAGACTATTTATTCTCCAGGTCACCTTAGTCAAAGGGAGCAGTCGAGCTTGCTCAGGCACTGGCAGTGCTCTGAGCTCTGAGCTGAGAGGACAAATCTCCCAGGGGATTCTTACACTTGTGATGTACCGAAAAGAAGGGGTTACACAACACTGTGATTAATACTTGGATTCCAAGCAATGTACAATGTATTGATAATTTGGTGCTTTTCAAATTTGCAAAGATCACAGAATTCAGGTTACCCAGTGAAGTCAAACAAGCAATAAAATCCTCGTATGCGAAGTGATAATATTTCGTACTTACACAAGGTTGTGCTGTTTTCATCCTGAAAGTGGGAAGTGACCTGCATTTGGTCCTGAGAGCAGCAATCTTGAAAGTCCTGGACTCCCGTCATAGTGTTCTCTTGGTGAATTATTCAATGCCACCAAGGCCTCCATTCCACTGTGGGAAAACAGTTTCCAGGCGTCACGTGGCCGGCCTCCAGGAGCTGAAAAGCAGAGTTTCCCAGGGCATATTACAATTACTTGGGAGGCTTTCCAATAGGTTGACTAACCCCCACCCCATAACAGAATAAATAATACTCTCAGAAGATGGTTCAAAAGCAGCCCCTACAGGAAGGGCGAGGAGACACAGAAGGTGGGCAAAGTCTGCTCCATATCTTTTGGTAGCAGGTTTTTAACAAGGGCACGTCCTTAACAGGCTTGTCGTGGGCTCCTGCAAACCAAGTAGATCTCCACACCCACCCAACAAATCTTAAAAGTTTACATGGAGCCTAACCAGCGTTGAGTCACAGACACCATCCAGCTAATCTTGACAACACATTACCATCTCAAGGCTACATCTTTGGAAGTAGCTCAGGCTGTCTCATTGCCAATAAAGTTGCCACTGTTGGATGATTTTGGTGAAGGGACCTCTAAAGGATCCACATCATATTCCAAGAAGGAAAAGTCAGTTAAGTTTCCAAAGCACAGACGACTCTCAGTGTTGGAATGAAAGTACAGCAACCACCAAGTGGCCTAGAACCTGTGACACGCCATTAGCAATAAGTACACTAAGTGCTCAGATTCTGGTGTCTAATCCTGTCCCCCTGCAATAGAAATCAGGGCTCCTTGGAGAAATGGCTAATTTTCAGGCCACCGCCAGAAAAACACAAGCTGAGCATAGAGGATCTTTCAGTGTGTAAAAGTAAAGAATGCTAAAAAAAAAAAAAAAATCAAAAGGATAAAGCTTGTCAAAGGGACACAAGAGTGCACCTGAAAAATATGCCAATGGCCAAAGGTAGAACAACTGAGTAACTAGATAAGAAATGCAATATTATATTACAAAATATAATACATATATATGTATAAATATGAGTCTATCCTATCTCATAAAAGAGTAATATGCAAATTGACCATCACTCTAACACACAAGATGGCCGTCACAAGATGGCCAGCTGGGGAGAGCAGTTGGGAGGGACCAGGCCTATCAGGGAGTGCAGTTAGGGGCAATCAGGCTGGCAGGGGATCACTTAGGCATCAATCAGGCTGGCAGGGGTGGTTAGGAGATGATCAGGCTGGCAGTCAGAAGTGGTTAGGGGCAATCAGGAAGGCAGGCATGCAAGCAGTTGGAAGCCAGCAGTCCTGGATTGTGAGAGGGTTGTCCAACTGCCCGTTTAGGCCAGATCCCTGCCTAACTGGGAAGTCGGACATCCCTTGAGGGGTCCCAGATTGGAGAGATTGCAAGGTGGACTGAGGGACATACCCTGACCCCCCCCCAGGTAATATTTGTGCACCAGGCCTCTAGTACTTATATAAATGGATGGAGAGAGGGGTGGGGGAAGAGAGAGACCCAGTTAAAACCCAGATTCAAAATTATTTATGTACTAGAGATTCATGCAAGAATGGACCTTCCTTCCCTTGACTGTCAGCACTGGCAGGGAGCTGTCCTTCTGCTCCCTGGAGCTGCCTTTCAGCCTTCCCCTGCTGCCCAGAGGCCTGGAGCGGCTGGGACAGTGAGGAACGCCTGCATCATCACCATGGCGATGACACAAGTGTCTTGCCCACCCCGGGTCACTCGGCCCCTGTGCATGCTAATTAATCTTCCATCTTTGTTGGGTTAATTTGCATACTCACTCCTGATTGGCTTGTGGACATTGCAAATGTACAGTCAATTTGCATCTTACTCTTTTATTAGTGTAGATATACACCAGGAAATGAAACTTAGCACCTGCTCCCCACCTTTTTGCGTATGGATAGACTCAGTTACTTCCAAAGCATAGAGCATGGAAAGAGGGGAAATGCAACTTTATAATGCAGAAACTGGTGAATATTACCTTGGCCAGATAGATATCAAGGTTAGCATCAGTAATAACTTATATTCACAGCACCTACCCTGAGACGATATAATGAGAGGGCATTTCATCTCTGTGGTCTTTTTTAAAAAAAAAAAAAAAAAACTTATGAGAAAAATATGAGACTAATTATGAGAAAAATATCTGACAAACCCAAATTGAGAGAGATTATACAAATACCTAGTCAGTACTCCTGAATAACCTTAAGAAAGACTAAAAATTTTTCACAGATTAGAGGAGATTAAGGATCTATGACAACTAAATGTAAGTAGTATCTTGTCTATGAACCTAGAACAGAAAATGAATATTAGTGGGAAAACAAGTAAAATCTGAATAGAGTGTGAAGTTTGGTTAATAGCAATATAACAGTGATAGTTTCTTAGTTGTGACAAATATACAATATGGAAATGTAAGATATTAAATTAGAGAAAATATTTGAATGAGGAGAATATGAGAACTCTCTTTATCTTCTTTACAACTTTTCTTTAAATACAAAGCTATTTTATAAAAATTTTTTTTTCTGATTTTGAGAGAGAGAGGAAGGGAGAAAGAGAAACGTTGATTGACTGCCTCCTGCACTACTGGGGATCGAGCCTACAATGTGAGCCATATGCCCTGATAGGGAATCAAACTTGTTGCATGGGACATACTAAACCAACTGAACACCACCAGTCATGGCAAATATAAAGCGATTTTAAAATCAAAAGTTTATTTTAAAAAAGGCATAACATCCATGTAGAAACTACTTTTTCCCTTATTAGCTGCCTCCACATCTTGAGTCTGACCCTGAAGCACATAAAAAATGTGAAAGGAGCTCTAGCCAGTTTGGCTCAGTGGATAGAGCATTGGCCTTGCGGACTCAAAGGTCCCAGGTTCTATTTTGGTCAAGGGCATGTATCTTGGTTGCGGGCACATCCCCAGTAGGTGTGCAGGAAGCAGCTGATCGGTGTTTCTCTCTCATTGATGTTTCTAACTCTATATCCCTCTTTCTTCCTCTCTGTAAAAAATCAATAAAATATATTTTTTTAAAAATGTGAAAGGAGCTGGAAGCAAACAGAGAACAGGTCTCTAGCTACACAGAGCCTGGCACACAGAAGTTACTAAAACTTTTATTGAAGAAAGAAAAAAAATATGTTGACAGAAGATTATTTGACTTTGGGTAATGGGAACACAATGCAATATACAGACTATATGTCATAGATATGTACACTTGAAACATATATGATCCTGTTAACCATGTCACCTCAATAAATTTAATTTTAAAAATAAATTACAGAAACAGAAAAAGGAAGAACAATTAAAAATCATGCAAGAGGATGTGGAAGGAAGGTGTAGAGATGGAATAGACATTCTTAAACTGCTGTCACCTGTGGTCTGAGACAATATGGTAGAGGGATGAAAGAGGGATGCAGAGAAAATGTGGGTTTTGCCATCAGCTCTCTGTAAAAATGTGGAGACATGTATTATTCTAACTGGAGGGTTCATTCATTATTTTAAGACAGTCTCGTAAGAGTGCCTGGACAGATGTGAACATTTCCATGTGATAGCTGAGGACATTCAGACACGGGGAGGTAAAATGCTGCACTTGAGGTCTCCTTGCATAGATGAACAAAGATGCTAGTGGGCTGCAATGAATGTGCACTTGTTCTAGGCTTGTAACTCTTCTGGAATGTAAATGACATGAGATTTCCCACCTCTAACACCTAAGGATGTATTAATTAACAAGTGAAGAAGCCGCCAGATTGTGTTGCTCTAAATGACAATTGGCAGGATGTATGAGTTATGACAGCAGAGAATGCTAAGCCAATCCAGGCTTTGGAAGTTTGGGAATTCATCAACAACTTGTGTAAATGTGAACAGGATTACAGAATAAGACAGTCTGAATGCCCTGACTAATATCCGTCCATTGAGCCAAAATTCCTACGGCTTCTCTAGATCACAACACAAACTCACGTGTAAATGTCACTGTCTTCTTTCCCATTATCATCTCACCGATAGGCTGTCAGGTTCTCCCACAAGTATGATTCACCATTCACCTCCTTTGAAGGAAGAAGGGCAGGGAAGGAATAGGGGAGAAGCTCCCTTTTACAAGGTGAATGTCAATTCTTCATCCCTGCTGCTCCATAAACCTGTGCTGGGTCTCCACATCACCCTGTGTCTCTCCAGAAGGCACACCCCTCGCCAAGGATGTGCATAGTGGTCACAAGCCTTGAAACTTCTTCAGTTTAACGGGTGATATACATTAACCTATTTTTCAAATTTCTTTGAGACCAGTATGCTTCCTTTATGAAAGAACCCTGGACCCTAAAATTAAGCACTGTTTAGTCTGCCTCAGGTCCTCCTCTCCTCTCTGATTTAAAAGGTCACCCTCTCTATTGTTGTAATCTTGGTGTAGACCCTCTCATCATCATACCACCACAAGCAATCATAGCAACCTTTTGAGTTTTTACTCTGTATGAGGTGCTGAATTAAGTAGTCTATGTGTATGATCTCCTTCAGTCTCCATTATTATGAACTTCATTTTTCAGAAGGAAAAAACACCACCAGGAAAAAGCAGGACCCAATTTAAACCCAGATTCATTTTCTGTGCTCTAACCACTAGGTAAATGTGCCTTCAAAGTTTAGGAGAAAATTCGTAAGGTCAGTTCCCCACCTGGGATTGGATTGGATTAGATTAGATTAGATTCCTTTTCAGGGCTTTTCTTACTCAAGCATGGAACATAAGCTCCACGAGAACAGAGTTTTCTCTTCTTTTTCTTTGTTTTTTACTGCTGTGTCTCAGTGCTGGGGTAATGGCTGGCACAGAATTGGATATGTAATCACTCTTTATTGAATGAACAATCACAACACTCTTTAGAGATGGTAGAATATATTAGAAAAATTTAAAATTTGGAGTTAGGAAGACTTTTATACTTAGCAAGTAAATTGATTTTTGCCAGATCGCACAATATCTCCGAGCCAGGAAAATGAGCACAGCGATTCCTTCCTTATAGGCAACTCTCGAGGACAAATGAGAAAACCCACACAGAGCAGCACGGAGCTGGCACATCCTGAGATTTGACTCTTGGTATATGCCAATGGATGATGTTTCATTTTATGGCATCTTTCTGTCTTCTGACTAGTTTTCTTATTACAAGTTGTGTGTATAAATTCAAATTAGCCCCTTGATGAGGTCTGGCTTCCTCATTCATTGGCCAAACCCCATCTGTGAATGTTCTAGAGACACTTTTGGATTCTGCTTTCATAAACAAATATAGCCTTGCCAGAATCATCCACGGGATCGGTCTGAATGCAGATGACAAGCCTGAGCGCTGACTGATCAGTGCAGAGGAGAGATGGGCTGGCTTGCGTTTTAGGCAAGAGGGGACAAGTGCATTCATGGGAAATGGAAGTTATTGGTTAGAGAAAAGAGCTATTGCAACAAAAGAGGCTATTATGGTTGACGATATGCTTCTACTGTAAAGTGCCTCTGAGGGTCTGCTCCCTTTTTTTATTCCTTGAAAATGAAGCAAGATGTGCTAGCTGGAGCTCTCCTCAGAAATATGTATGTGTGTGATGTTCCGATCCAAGCTTTTGCCAAATGAAAAAAAAAAAAAGTTTCAGCACCAATATTCTCTAAGGAGGGAAAAGAACCCTAAAATTTCCACCAAGATGCTTTTTTTATGGCCAAGCACATCCAAAACCATTTGCCTTCCCCTGCACCAGTGTTCTTCTCGGCACCAGCCCAGTGGACCCGGAAACCAGTTTCCCATGGCCAGGAGCTGGCACGGAGTCTTGCAGTGTAATCCAGGCGGCTCATCACCAGGCAGTTTGTGGACTTTCAACAAATGTGGCAAAAGGCAGCAGATCTGCCCGCCTTTCCCTGGCAGCTTTCCTGTTCTCCCTTCTGAGGTCCGATGTTTCCTTGCAGCACGCAGCCTGCCTGATGTGTTGGGGAGGGCTATTTTTCTCAGCTAATCCTCCACTACTATTTGCTGATTAAATCCCAGGTAGTTCCTGAAGAGGCTTCTTACAGAGAGGAGGGAACAGGATTTATTCAAAGCTGACTAACAGCCCACAATTTGAAATTACACATTTTCTTTCCGGGGTGAAAAAATAATAAAAGCAGTTTGTTTTGCAGCTAAAGTTATTCTGCTGATAATGCAGTAAGGGGCCCAAAATGTGATTTATCTTTGGCTGAAAATGCTGAAATTGGTCTGAACTACATTTAAAGGTAATTTTGGGTGCCTACAAAACATGCTATATATGCTACATACAAAAGACCAACCAATCAATCAACCACAAACAAAATCTGGTGTAGCTCAGCTGGTTGAACCTCCCTTATGCACCAAAGGTCACTGGTTCAATTGCTGGTCAGGACACATGCCCAGGTTGCAGGTTGAATCCCATCCCTGGTCCAATGTATATGGGAGACAATAGACTGATGTTTCTCTCTTCCATTGATATTTCCTCTCCCTCTTCCTTCCCCCCCTCTCTCTCAAATCAATAAAAACATATTAAAAAAAAACTGGCAGATGACACTACTTTGCCTATCTCTCAGGATTACTCTTCTCTCTGCATGACTCCTCCACTTTCTCCCTCTGCTGGATTTCCCCCATGTTCTCTGTCTTGGAGCCAAATTATGCCTGGCTTTATCTTATGCATATTCATCTCTCAGTGCTTCACACATCCGCACAGAAGTGAGCATAGGATGGGTATCTTGAAACTGCTCTTCTCTCAGTTTCAGTTCCAGGTGCCGCCCATGCCATGATGAACTCATAGCAGCAAGTGCAATTCAAGTATTTAAAGAGCCATATTTTCAGTAAAACATGGCTACTAAATGCAAGCCAACCGCTTCATCTGATGCACTAGCAGAGAAGCAGTAATATTTTTCACACTCCAAAGCTATAGAAAAATGATGCGATGTTGCGCTTACCCAGGAAGCAATATGCTGGCTCCCTGAGTGGTCTCTTCACAGGGGCTCTCAGAGTAAATGTGACTGCCTACAGCGCCAGCTGGCTTCGGGGCCAGCCTCCAGTCATGACGCCACTGTGCAGCTTTTATGCATTCTTATACCTCTGGGCCCTGATGCACTCGCACAGTCTCATTGGCCTCACAGTTCTCACTTCCAAATTCTGAAGGAGAATCAGACTAGCTTACCTCATACCATTATTCCAAGTAATAGACTATAGTTTACTGACCAGCATCAAGACTGCTTGTCAAAAAGTTAAATATGGAACTGCCATTTGACTCAATGATCCTACTTCTAGGAATATATACTAATAAACTCGTAACACCAATCAGAAAGAATGTATTCACCCCTATGTTCATAGCAGCATTATTTACAATAGCTAAGATCTGGAAACAGCCCAAGTGCACATCAGTAGATGAGTGGATAAAAAAGCTGTGGTAAATTTATACCATGGAATACTATGCAGCTGTAAAAAAAAGAAGGATATATTACCCTTGGATACAGTCTGGAGGGACCTGGAAAGTACAGTGGTACCTCGAGATACGAGTTTAATTCATTCTGTAACGCTCGAGTGGCGGTAAACTTGTGGGTCGTGTGTAGTCGGCCGATCTGCGCGATTACTCCTATCTCAAATGTTGCTTGTATTTCAAAGCAAAAATTGCTCGCTTGACGGCTCATATCTCAAAAATCTCGCATGTTAGGGCACTCATATCTCAAGGTACCACTGTATTATGCTAAATGAAATAAGCCCAGTCAGAGAAAGGCAAGTATCACATGATCTCACTCATATGTGGAACCTAATGAACAAAATAAACTGAGGAACAAAATAGATCCAGAGACACAGAAGCATGGAACAGACTGTCAAATCTCAGTGGGAAGGCAGGGGTGAATGGGAAGAGATCAACCAAACAACCCGTATGCATATATGTATACATAACCCATGGACACAGTCAATAGTGTAATGAAGGCCGGGGACAGGGGAATGGGTGGGCTAGAAGAGGTCAATGAGGGGGAAAATGGGGCACATATGTAATACTTTCAACAATTAAGATTTTTTAAAAATATATTTTACAGATTTCAGAGAGGAAGGGAGAGGGAGAGAGAGAGAGAAACATTAATGATGAGAGAGAATCATTGACTGGCTGCCTCTTGCATACCCCCCCCCCCAATGGGGACCAAGCACTCAACCTGGGCATGTGCCCTTGGCTGGAATCAAACCAGGGACCCTTTAGTTCACAGGCCAATGTTCTATCCACTGAACCAAACCAACTAGGGCCAATAAATTATTTTTTTAAAAAAGAAATAAACTATTAAATAAAGATTGCTTATCCTAGATCACAGATTCACCTCCAGTCCAATCTCCTGGGACATAGAAATAGAGGCACAGATATGGTTGCCTGAGGTGAGAAATTATAAACAGGGGCATTTTCTATAAAACCTGTGGGAAAGGCACATGTGATATCATCAGCCGAAATATATCAGTTTTTAATAAGCCACCAATAAAGTGACAACAAGACCACCTCTAAAGTAGATGTGTGTTTATTTCATAGAAAGGTTGGCAGCTCAAATTACTGTGTTCAGTGGTTCCATCTATGTAGAGAAAGAAGCTCAGGGAAATGGCAAAATGGTCTTCATATTTAAATGCAAATTAATTTATAAAATAACTACTTAATTTGCAAGCCAATACTAGATGCCACAGGGAATATAAGAAATATTAGAGCTGTAACATGCCCATGAATATTTTCTTTTCCCACCGTTACCCTTCTTTTGTTTTTCAGGGTTTCCAGAGAATGGTGAAGCATGTATTAGAGATCAGTGCTAGCTCAGCATAGGACCTGAGAGCTATGCACACGGAGATACAGATCAATGGGATATCAAACATCTAAACATTTAAAAGAAAATTCTATCAATTAGCCAGATGTTTCCAAATGCTTAACTACTTGGCATTGTATGTACAGCTGGTTCCTGAGCAATCTAATTGATTGATAGAGCCTTTTTACTTTTCATCCACATGTTGGGTGTCAGGTAAATATATCTATCTTCACTGTAATACCTTTACTAGTTCTATGCATATAATCAAACAAGTGAAAACTAAAGCTTTGGATTAAACAATGCAGGGCTGGTTGTAAGTAATCACAGATGTTACTTTAAGCCCATTAACTCACAGATCTAGTGAAAGAAAAGATTCTTCTAGAAAATAAATCTGATTATCAGCTGCACCATTTGTTTGTTTTTGTGGTGTATGTTTTTTATATTGATATTATCATAGTGCTGCCAAGTCTGCATTCAGATTTTGAATCTTTTATTTATGACATTGCCCGCTGGCCAAGTGACAGTACAATTTCATTAACTGTGTTAAGCTCCAGACTAAATTTGTCCATATAACAGACATGTAGTAGTTGCACTGGAGTAAACTAAATACATAACACAGGATGAGGGATCTAGCCCTTCCACTAGATTACAGTAGATTACAATTCAGTTGACCTACAGAGCTAACTATAGTCTTCACATTGGAGTAGATTTCAACAAAGATAAAAGAGACAGTATGTGACAAAACATAAGTCTGCCTATAAATATATCGCACAATTCATATATAAGAATTGAACTAATGCAAAGTGTATTAGTCAGGGTTCTCCAGTGAAACCGAACCAATAGGCTATGTCTATGTCTATATCTATCTATCTATCTATCTATCTATCTATCTATCTATCTATCTCTATCTCTATCTCTATCTCTACCTCTACCTCTATCTCTAATCTATTAAGAGAAGATTTATGGTAGGGATTAGTTCATGTGATTATGAAGGCTAAGAAGCTCCACAGTCTGCAAGCTGGTTGGTGGTGTAATTCTGTCTGAATCCAAAGGCCCGAGAAGCAGGGGAATGATGGTTTAAGTCCCAGACTGCATCCTGTGGGAGCTAACAATATTAATACTGCCCCTCCCTCCTTCTAAGTTTTTCTAACTGGGCTAATAGTCAAATTATCAGAGGTAGATTAAAAGGTGAAAATCAAATTTTAATACACGGACATGGGGAATTCACATAAGCATGGAAATTCAAAAGACAATTGAAACTTAGGAATAGAATTAGTGTTTATTTTTTTTAAAGGCTGATTTTAGCTTTTATGGCTCATGGTACACCTTTGCACTGCAACTTTTTTGGTAAACCGAACACACTGGGTCTGAGCACTAGCCCTGACGCCTTCATACCTTTATTCCACTGCAGCTCCTGGGCCCCTAGATCCCAGTTTCTTAATTTCTACAACTTGAAATTCATTTTGACCAATACAATTTTGCTGCCTTTTCTGGTGTCTATTGGCTATAGTCTGGCCTGGATAGGACAACTGAAAGAACCAGTGTATTAGGATACCCAAGAAATTGAGGGTCACTGCCTGCCCCAGTGTTCTGACCTATGGGCATGTTAATGGTAGCATTAGATTTATTTTATGGAGGTACTACCTGCAGTGACAGTAGGAGCATCTGAAATAAACTTAAGTTTAGTCCATCCCTGGTGACTGAGCCTTCTGGGCTAGCCAAACCAGCAAAATTACGAGCAGCTACAAAGAGCCAGCACCCTCCTCCGATGGGACACAGTATGGAAGACAAGTCATTAGCAGCGTGACATACACCAGGACAGCAGAAACCAATCTTCTTGCAAGGAGTGACTATGACATTGTGATGCATGGAGCAGATTCTATCATTGAAACAATCATGCAAGGATATTCTTTGCTCTGGGCCATGGCAATTCAATTTCAAACTGGCTGTCAATTTCTTTTTGTAACTTTATATAAACTTTTTCAAGGAGGAAAAAACACAGATTACTTGTACCTTAGCTCAAGAGACCAAATATATTGAGTTTCAATTACAATCCTTACGACATACGAAGGAACCTTCTCTTTATTTCCTTCCAAAGTGATTTTTATGCTATAGAGTTTCATTTAAAAATTTTTTGTCACATGAAAAAATTTCTCTTAAGGTTATAGCAAACACTGTGTGAATTAGTTTTAATGTTTTATTATAATAATTTATTTTTTTTACTTGTGTCCTTATTCTCCCATTACCCCCTCCTCCTCCCTCTCATGCCAAACTCCACCACCCCATTGTCTGTGTCCAATGATTATGCTCATATGCATGTACGAAAGTCCCTTTGTTGATCTCTCCCCCTTATTCCCACCAACCCCCACCTTCCCCGAGGTTTGATGTTTTGATCGACGTTTCTCATTCTCTGGAT
>PVJN01039073.1:0-19958 GCA_004026805.1 Lasiurus borealis
TCATTTTTTCTCTAACACATATTTCTAACTCAGTCCAACCTTCCAACAGTCTGTGCCTCCTGGTGCCTTTGCCGTTGCTAGGCCCTCTTCTAGGAGTGACCCACCCCTGCTCCCCTTTTTGGTAACTCAATCAAATTTCCATTATCTGGACACCTTCCTTCCCCACCCTGCACTTCTTGGTGACCTGGAGCTGACCTTCCTCCTGGTTCCAGAACACCCTGCATTTCTCTCTCCCAGAGCATTTATCAACATAACTGTTGATTTACTTATTATCTGTTATGTTCAGTAAACTGAGCTCCTTCAGGGTGGGGAATATACACACACACACACACACACACACACACACACAAAATCTCTGGTTCTCAATGCCAGCATAGTTCACCTGGCTCAGGAAATGTTTGTAAAAGAGTGAGAATAGCCACATTTGTTTGTGCAGCCAAACCGATTTATAACATGAACAGATGTGTATGAAATTGGAGGCTCATTGGCCATTGAGTTTGATGGGGTCCCTTCTTTTGTTTTGAGTGCAGCATAGGTTGTTCTGGGCTGGGTTTGTGGCTTTTTTTGTGTGTCTCCCAGCATCCCAAAGCCTAGGGAATTTAACTTCTCTGTATTCTTCATTGCTGACAAAAATAAAAGCAAAACCACCACAACTCCTGCTATTGATGGGATAGTACAGTGGTCGGCAAACTGCGGCTCTGTTGACTAATAGTTTACCGACCACTGGGATAATAATAGCAATTCAAAATGAAAAATAATCTATCAAGAAATGCTTAAGAATGAGGTCTGCCCAGCTTCAGCCTGGATGAATCCCAAATTGTCTAAATTAGTGAAAATAATTCTTGCTAACAGCTGACAGCTTTGCTCCCACAGCTCAGCTGAGAATGCTTTTCTGTCTCAGGGGGTGAGGATAGTGAGTGGTCCTCTGTGGAAGTGCCCAAGGGCCTCTTTATTTTCACTCAGACCCACAGGTTGAGAACCGCTGCTATAGAGCCTAAGACTATCAGAAAACACAGATATTTGCATCACGATTCATGAACAGTAGCGAAATTACAGTTATGAAGTAGCAATGAAAATAATTTTATGGTTGGGGGTCACCACATGAGGAACTGTATTAAAGGATTATGGCAATAGAAAGGTTGAGAACCACTGTTATAGAAGAAGCTGTTTTATAGCAGAGGTGTTCTGCTGACCACATTGAGTTACACATTTGGCCCGGTGCTTCAGCAAGCATTGGGATGGCTATCTTAGCCTGGAAATACTTATGCATCTTTCCTTTTAAAGGACTTTCCATAAGGTGGTCCCCTGCATATGGACTGCATTCCCCCCCCGCCTCCACCGCCGATATGCCTAGGTCATAACTATTTGCCCTTCAGATACCAGCCGATGTGCCTCTTATTGGGAAGCCTTTTCCACCTCCCTGATAAGGTCTTATCATCACCATTACCATTATCTTTTTATTCTGCCTAGTGATTGCTTACCCAGTGGCCAGCACTGTCAGAGTGCTTGGTGGGTAACTACTTAGTATTAGGGCCTCAGCAGGTTGGGCTTGAGGTAAGTGTTATCATTATTATCCCAGAGATGGCATTTGAAAAAATTGAGGTCCAGATCAATTGAGGGCATGTGAGCAGGGCTTTGGTCCCAGTGCATGAGTAGGTAGGTGTTCTTCCATTCCTCATGGTCCCTCTGCCACGCAATCCAGGAGCCCATTACCCATTATTCACATTTCCATTGACTTATGTCATTCTAGATTAGTGAATCCTTGTTCCCCACTGGGCAGCCCCCATCAGCCCCATGATAGCAGAAGCCTGACCAAAGAGTTGACTGACAGCCTGCCTAACTGGCCAGACAGCCACTTACATCATGGGAGTCTGGGCTATGAACATAAAAGGGGTTCTCCAAGGCCCCCCACATTTTAGCTTGCACCCTCACCTCCTGTTTCTGCATCAGGGCCAGCGGTGCTAAGGAAGCATCTATGCTTGGACAGGTCTGTTCTTCTGCACACTCTCCTGTTCTTCTCTCCACCTTGCCAACCCTACGTCATCCCTTTGTAAGGAAGTGATCCTTTTCTCCTCCCAGGACAGAGCTAGCCTTTCTTTGGCTCCTCTGGACTGGCACACACTCAGGGGGATGGTTCTGACCACCATGTGTCATCATGATCACCTCATCTTTCCTAGTGTGGTCCCTGTGATAGGGCAGACAAGCTGTACAGTCAGGCTGAGAGGTCTACAGAAGAGGTGAGGTTGAACGTAAGAGTGGCTGATCCATGGTGTAGTCTTTGTGCTCGTGAGCCTGTGCTAGTGAGTGAGTTTGTGTGTGTGTGTGTGTGTGTGTGTGTGTGTATGTGTGTGTTTCTTGCTTATTATTTTACTTGCATAATTTATCCCTGTATGCATTAGAGACCAGTTTTCCCTCTCTTGGGGGTCTAAAGTGGCACCTTGAATAGTAGATAGTTTATAGCTGATGGCTAAATAAATCTTTTCTCTTCTCCCAAGCCGAAGGTGCCTCCTCTTCCACCCTCCACCTCCACCTTGGTACCTTGGCCACCATTTCATAGGGTTGTTGTAACTGCCAGGATGCTCTTCCAAGACTCCAGGCAGCAGTGATGTGAAAGCCCTGTCTAGACTCCAGCAGGCTGGGCAGGGGACTGGCTACTTTGCTTTGCTGCCGAGAAACCCTGTCCTCCAGGGGGACCTTGCTGGGCCTCCAGAGTCCTCTAGGGCCAGGCTGGCTGAGCTCCGAGTGACACTGGTTTTGAGCAGGCAAAAAAAAAAAAAAAAAATGGCTTCTAACCAAGTGGGGAAAGGGGCATGGGGGAGGAGCAGAGGAGGACCTTAGCCGCCCTGCGCCTTCAGGGCATTTACTGGCTGCAAACTGAGATGGGCTTGGAGGGCAGCTGCCTCCATGACAAGCATGCCTTTAAATAAGGGCACTCATCACACCAGTGTCAGTGGGACCTGCTTCAGACTGTCAACTCCGTGCCTGCTAGGGATGTGACTTGAGACACACCACACAAGCTCTCTAAGCCTCAGTTTCCTCACCTGTCAACTGGGGTGGTGATAATAGTAATCACTTATGAAGTTCTTACGAGGGTGAAACAAAAACATGCTTAGTATTGTACTAGACATGGAGAAAACACCAGATATCAGTTACCATTATTGTTGTTTTATTTATTTATTTTTAATATATTTTTATTGATTTCAGAGAGGAAGGGAGAGATAAAACATCAATGATGAGAGAGAATCATTGATCAGCTACCTCCTGCACGCCCCCTACTGGGGATGGAGTCTACAACCCAGGCATATGCCCTTGACTATAATCAAACCGGGAACCCTTCAGTCAGCAGGTTGATGCTTTAGCCACTGAGCCAAACCAGTTAGGGCTCCATTACTGTTGTTTTTAAAAAGTTGTATTGTGAATGATAATTGTAAGAAGACTTTGGATGAGATACAAAGTCTGAATGCACAGTTACTAGTATAGGCTGTGAGGAGTGAGGGTGTAAGAAAAGCACTTTGTGAGTTGCAAATTATGTGAAATATTAGTACAAAAAGCTGTTATTATTTTGGCTTTGGAGAAAATAAGCACAGTTTTATGATGTTGAGACTTAAGTTTGTTGTTTTGCTTTTTGTTTTGGAGGGAGATTTTTCAGATAGGCCTTTGGAATCTTGCTCAGAGGCTGTGTGACCCACCTTGGTGATCTGGGTACCAAATGCCTGAATAGCACCTGGCACAGAGAAGTGTTTCATGGGCACTGTTAGTATTTTAAGTGTTTAATGATAAATATTTAATAAATAGTAGTATAGTAAGTTCTTATAGGTTCATTGACAGTAAATTGTAGGACTTCTCTCTGGACCTGAGAAATTCCCCTCTCAGAACTTTGTGCCTAGTATAGCTGAATAAATTTAAATGATTTATTCAGAATTTGATATTTGATATAGACAACTACCATTGTTGTCTCAATGTTAGGAATATCTTTTTAAGATAAATGTCCTTGTGTTTATCTCCATTTTATACTGTGTCTTTGCCTCACCCATCTTTCTAAAATTATCTATTATTGAAATGTAGATACTTTTAAGCAGAGGTTGAAAATTCTACTCATTGTCTACATCTGGCCTGGAGATGTATTTTGCCCATGCTCACAATGTCTTAAAACTTTAAAATTAGTGCTTAACATTTGGAAGTTGGTAGGTATTGTCTAGACATCTGGATTTCCAGGTCTTCATGAAAAATCGAAGGTGCGGTGGCACTGGGTCCATCCTTCCTCACAGCCCTGCTGAGGAGTGGCTCCTCCTCAGGAACTTGCTTCTCTAGTTTGCCCTGCCCCACCCAGCTGCTGCACTTTTACCTGGCCTGGCAGTAATCGAGTGTATTAAATGTAGCCAGCACCTCTTAGACCCTGCATAATTTTAGAACATATTCACTAGCAACTTTGACCACAGAGAGGAAGGTTATTTCACTCACTAAATTGTCCTTTTTATGATAACCCAAGGGGCCATTATGGTGTTTTATGTAGGCCTTTTTGGGTTTAGTAGAGTCACCTTCTCTCCTCCCTGTGGGAATTTCTCATTAACAATTTTTAAGAAGTCCTCAGCAAGACTTATAAGTCAACATAAAATGTTGGGTAATGCAGGATATAAATTTTGATTGCCTCTAAGGGAGGTTGAAAATAAGTGCATGCTTTAATTCAGTAATTTATGATGTTGTAAATTTCAACAGTTAAAGATACTTAGCCCTTTTTATTAGCCATCTGGTTGAAATGGTCTTAATTTGGCAGAATCATTATTGAAATAGGTGAGGAGTCTGAGATTCTCCCTCCTAGATACCATCCCCTTCATGGCTGTTTTTTAGTCAGGTCCCTCCCTCTTCTCCTTCCAGCCAGTAAGGACTCGGCACTGGTGGTGGGCACCTGCAGAGACGGGGAGGAAGTGCTGCATCCCACAGTGGCTGCTTTAGGGGAGTCCTTGCCAACACTGACAGTTAAAACTCTATTATCCTCTGAGCTTGTATATTTTTTTGCTCTTGTCATCATGAAAGAGTACACACTTACAATAAATTCAGACAACACTGATGTGCATTAACTTAAAGGAAGAAAGTCTTCTGTGACCTCTTCCCAATCTCCCCAAAGATAGGCAGGCACCTTTGAGACTTCGTTGAGTACAGTTCTAGACATTTTCATTTGCTTATGCTCCACCCTTATCCCTCAATCCCTGTCTCCTTTGCCCTCTTCCCCAACATACTGGTTTTTATGTGTATCTGTAAAAACAGAACTTATGCATACTGTTCTGCAGCTTTCCTTCTTATAGCCAACTTCCAACTCCTGTATTATCTCTTCAACTCAACTTATGCAGATAAACATGCCTCATTATTTTTAGTAGCTGTACTCCATGGTATTTACTCATTCCTGTATTGGTAGACACCCAGGTTGTTTCTGATCTTTTGCCATTGCCACCATGGCTGCTGTGGACATTGTAGCACAAACCTGTGAATTTTTGCATGAAATTTTCTCTGTTATAGATAACCTAGAAGTGGGACTTTGGACTTAAATATTTTGCCATTTAAATTTTAAACCAGTACTGCCTAATTGACCTTCAAAAAGGCGGTACCAATTCACACTCCTCCCAAGAGTGTCCCATTATTGCTCCAATAATTTAGTTTTTGCTTAAACATGTATTTAAAAAAATAAACTTTAAAAATTCACAGATATGCCATCAAAATGATACATTTATCTTAGAAGAGCATTCAGGATACATAAAGCTAGAGATGTAATTAGATAGTTTTCATACCTTGATTTTGGTAGTGAATATCACCAAAGGTGATAAAAATTTTCCCAACTGTGGTAACCAATGTAATTATTAAATACTTACCTAGAGATCTCCCTTGTGCCAGAAAGCCTTTGGAAGAATAAAACCAAATCATTTTCCTTCCTAAAACTCTCCCAGGGCTGCCTCATCCTTCCCACCAAGGCTGGGTCAGCATCTAAATGACTGTACCAGGAGTGCCAGGCCCAAAAGATCTGGGGAAAGGGAGGTGGCAGGTGATGTAGTGAGGTACCAAGGATTCCCTATATTACCTCCTTGCACCTAGATGCCAGGTTCTTTCTACATGTGTGTTCTCATAGCATAGTAGGCCTTCCTATAAAAAAGGTACTCCTTTCTCCTCTCTATTTATATCTGGGGACACTTGAGCTCAAAGATCTGGCTCACTGAATGTTGCATAGCTGGTAAGTGACAGTGCCTTGGTAGTGGAGTCAGACCACTGTGAGGCTCTTTGCCTGCAGCACACCATGGATGTTTCCTTCACTGAGCTGAGGGTGGAGAACGGAAAGGGAAGTGACATTCCCAGATTTCCTGTGGCGACTTTTGTCCACAGCTTTCTCCTCAGAGTACTGGCATTTACGGTCATGTTTAGAACATTTCCTTAGCATTTGAGAAGGATCTGTGAATTTTTGATGAGGGACCTTAACGGATTACATGTGGTTTCGAATTGCTGATCTGGAATATCTTTTTCTGTGTGGAAAGGACAGGTCCCTGGAAATGGTTAGCTTACCACCTGCTAACTGCGTATGAAACTTTGAATCCTACCTGCTCCAGAGCTGGTGTCTGGCTTTTGCTAACAGGTTGTTCTGTGTTGGCCAAAGTTTCTTAACATGGACCTCACTTCTTAATCTGTCAGTAGATTTGATGCCCAGACCACATATCGTGCTAGGATGCCTTCAGCTTCATTAGACACAGGCAGGGTGGTCTGGTCTAGTGAAAACAGGGATCTAGAGTTGGATAGATCCAGGTTCAAATCCTGGCCTTATCACTTATAATAGGAGCACAAACCTTTGGCTGTTAACCTCATTCACCTCTCTGAGACTCAGGGTCCCCCTTCTACAAAATAGGAATAATTTCCTCATGGGGGTATTTCAAGGAATACACGATTTAAGATTCAAAGGTACCTCTGAGATGTTCAGCACAGAACAGACACTATATATAAATGTAAGTCCTCTCTCTTTTTCCTGCTGTAGAGAGAGAACTTCTCCTCTGGAGATTCCCCGAACTGGTAGCTGATGGCTGGGAATCCTGGAGCCAGGAAAGCCACTGCATGAGCCCTGAGATGAATCATACAATGTATATTCTCACAGCTTCAGGTTTGGTAGAGGAGCCCAATGAGCAGAGGTGATGTAATATGTTCAATAATAAGAATCAATTAGTAGAGGGATGATTAATTAACCTCTAGGTGCAGTGGAATGGAATAAGTCATGAAGCAAATAGGGTATTGAAGGTTGAATAGATTGACAGAGAAGTAGGACCATATATAATAAATAGGCCACCTTATCTTTTAGTGATAAAGTTGCATTATTTTTTATGTATATACTTGAACTTCTCTTGACTCTTACCAATACAGTGGTATATTCAAATTTATCCTCTGTCTCTTTTCTCAAATTCTGTCTCTCCTTCTCCCTATGCTACCTTAAGATACTCAGCCACTAAAATTTTTTTAAAGAATTTCTTTACGCTGCAGTAAATTTGTATAGTGTGATGCTACTTTATTCTGCTAAGTTTTTCACAAGAGCTTTGGTGTAGCTAATTTGTTCCATTCCCTTTTTTCTATGAGTAAGTTCCTTTTCTTTCTTGGCAATGAGTAAACCACCAGCTACTTGGTGTTTACTGAGTCACTCCTATATACCAGGGCCATGTGTCATCCCATTTAGTTACCAGAACAATTTTATAAAACAGGGACTGTTAATTTTTTTTTATAGATGAAGAAACTGAGGCTTAAAAAGGTTACTATACTAAATATTAAACAGTGGGGAGCCACAGTTCAACTCTAGGATTCTTTTCCTTTCCCTCTGCTGCAGATAGTAGGTGGGCAGTGAAAATTTGTCTAAGGAATGAGAGAGCTGCCTCATACTGGTCAGTTCTCTTCCTGCTGCTGGCTCTGTAACTCACTTGGTGAGGTGACCACGTTTCTCAGATCAATGGAGCCCCAGAATCACACAGCCAGTAATAAAGGGTGAAAAACACAATTTCCCACCCTCTCACTTTTATTTCTAAGGTACTTGAAAGTGGATAAGTTAAATGAGTGGTCAGCAAACTGTGGCTCGAGAGCCACTGTTTGCCGCTTTGTTGACTAATGAGTTTGCTGACCACTAGGATAGGGGCTTAATCACAAGGAACAAGCCGCAGTTTGCCGACCACTGTGTTAGGTGGTACATAGAAAGGAATAAACTTACACTCACTGTCCTCAAGGAGCTCTCAGGGAGCAAACGTACAAATAGATTGTGGTGAGACTTGGGCTTGTGACATCATCAGGACATGCAACAGGGTGTCGTGGGAAAAGAGAGGACCAAGTGGCTCTCTTCTGGGGAATCAGGAGAGTCTCAGAGACAAGAGGTGACTTTTGAGCAATTCTTTAGAGAGAAGTAGGAGAGATAGACCAAATGATTGTCAATCCAGTGACAAATATCATTTAGTCATTTGTACTCTACCCTCTGCTTTCTCTGTCACTTAGGAACAAGTATGCATACTGTAGACCCTCGATACATATATTTGAAAGATAAAAGAAAAACTAAATCCTTTCCAATTAGAAACACAATGACAAGACTTATCTTTTCATAATTAAGACACCATTTCACTAATGATTCAAGACCCATTGAGAACTGTACTATATCTTAAAACAAGAAAAAAAATTCTTCTTACAATTAAAAAAAGAGAGAGGAGTAGGAGTCTATGCTACAAAAGTCCAGGCAGACATTCTAGGCAGTAGGAGCCTCAGGGCAGAGTGAGAGCCCTGGAGGAGATGCGTGACTGAAGCTGGAGCCAAGAGATGAGGACCTGAGTGCCACATCCCTGTGGTCATCCTTAAACTGACAAGTCCAGACCTTTCTCCTAAGCCTGCAGCTTACCTACCATTGCCCACTCAACATCCACACTTTGATGTTTAAAGGGCATCTCAGACCCCTCATATTTTGTGGCACCACCACTTACCTGGTTACCCAGGCCCAAACTGCAGGCATCATTCTTAATCCTGTTCATTCCTTCAGTTCTCACATTCTCTCTTCACGAATCTTGAAAGTTGTTCCATGAGAGTATGTCTTAAAAGCCACCACACCTCCCTATCCTCATCCAGATGACGCCATCTATTTTCACTCTGGCCAAGCTGCTTCAGTCTTCACATAGTCAGATAACGTGACCTCTTAAAAAGTAGATAAGATCACATCACTTCCCTGCTCAGAACTCTTCAGTCATTCCCTAGAATCCTTGGAATAGAACCTGAACTCTTTGCCATGGCCTGCCAGCCCCTCCTAATTCCCTGGTCTCACTCTCTACTTTGCTCATTCCATTCCAACCACTGTGCTTCTTGCTTCAGGGCCTTTGCACTTGCTGTTCTCTATCTAGGCTACTTTTCCCCAATGTATTTGCCTGGCTCACCTTTACTCCATTTTGGTCTCTGTTCAGGTGGTCTTTCACCTATCTAAACAAGGACTATCTTACTCCATCCTTGCCCCATCACTCTGTCTTCATACCCTGCTTTATTTTTCTTCATTAACTTAATGTTATATTGTTTGTGTTATTCTACTAGAATGTAAATCTGTCTTACCTGTCTCATTTACCACTCTTTCTCCAGGGCCTAAACCAGAGCCTCCTGGCACACAGTAGGTGATCATCATTCACTAGATGGGTGAATGCAAAAATGAATGAGTTTATGCAATTTAAGACTTTGCTGTTTATCTCGTGGGCAGTGCAAATCTAGTAGACATCTTTCAGGAGGTGAGTGACGTGGTCAGCACTTTTATTTTAGAAAGCCAGCTGGTGGCCATGCGGGGGCTGTACTAGAGGGGGAGGCAGCAGAGCTGGTTAGAGGCAGTTAAAATGGTCCAGGGAATTGCTCCTGAGCCCTGTGTGGAGCTGTGGAGATGGAGAAGAGGGGACTCTGACAGAATGTCAAACATTTTGAATATCTTTTGTTCCTATTGTGAGAACTTGGTAGATGATTTCTTTCTAAGAAAAGCAGGAGGGGATTATCTCATCTGAGGAGAGGCTGGCAACACTCCATGATGAGTTTCTCCCCAGGCAGACATCGGTCCCAGGAAGCACATCCTGTGTAGTTCTGCTGGCCTCTGAGGAGAGATTGCTGCTCCATGGGATAGGGGCTTCAGTCTTCTCTAAGTATGTAGTCAAGGTGGTGGTGTCAGTAAGCCTGACTCCTTCCTGCAGATGGTCCTTTAATCTTACACACTGCAGGTCACACTGAGTCATTGTGGTGGTGCATTTCTCCATTATAACTCCAAAGGACAGTTGCTCCAACAAAAGCTTCTCTCTCTCTCTCTCTCTCTCTCTCTCTCTCTCTCTCTCTCTCTCTCTCTCTCTCTCTCTCTCTCCCCCGCCCCCTAGGTTTTGCCCATGTTTCAGACCAGTTTACTGATGACTTGAGTTCAACATCTCCCTTACCACTAACATGCACAGGATCTCTCATGCTTTCTCAGGTATCTCATGCTCTGTCACGTACCATTCCCAGCCCAGACCCAGGCATGCAGTTTGTTATTGCCTCTTGAGAACTTTCTTCTTGAGCTTGAGTTATTTCTTTTTTTCAAAAATTCCTGGTCCACTCCAAAGACATTTTAATGAAAAGTCATTCATTTTTGAGTAAACACATTCTTGCCCACTTTGCTGAGGTCTTCCCTCTCTCTCCCTCTCCAAGAGTATACCACCCCAGACCCTGGTTCAGTGTTCCCAGTCCTATTTGATGCACCATGTAAAGGGAAATGCCGTACCATCTGTATAGCCAGATGCCACTGCCCACACCTCCCTCTCTCTTCCAAAGGTCCAGATGTCATCCAAAGGACATTAATAACTACACTAATTGAGCTTCCCTTTTGCCAAGTGCCATGTTGAGCACTTTACATGCATTCTATCTAACCCTCACCACCCTGCTGGGGTGAGTTTTTGCAGATGAGGAAGCTGAAGTCTCACTCTATAATAGAGCTCAGTAATTAAGAACATGGACTTGGAGAAACCAAGATGGCAGCATAAGTGCACACCTAAACTGCTGCCTCGCACAACAATTTTAAAACTACAGCTAAAAGACAGGGTGGACATCATCCAGAACCACAGGAAAGCTGGCTGAGTGGAAATTCTACAACTAGAAGGAAAGAGAGTGGCTCATGGAGACTCAGAGGAGCTGCAAAAAAGCTGAGGTACGGAGACACGCGTATGGAGAGGATGGGTGGCGGAGGGCCTAGTTGGCTTCCTCTAGCAGGAGGGAGACAGAAACTCCCTATTGCACTAAACCCCAGTTTTCACTGCACTGAACCCCAGTTTTGGGCAAGACTCATACAGGGGGAGTCTGGGCTGTTGGGAAAAGGGAGGAGGGCACGGAAACTTAGGGGAGCCACAAAAGGCAGAGGTCTGGAGGCACATGCAAGTGTGTGCAGAGAGTGTGCTGATTGTGCCACTAACTTTCTCTAGTGGGAGGAAGACAGAACCTCCCAACTGTGCTGAAATCCACTTCTGACTGCACTGAACCCCTGTTTTAGGTGAGACCCTGGGGACCCAAACTCATACAGGTCCCAGAGTGCATGGAAACTCAGGGGGAGCCGGAAAGGCAGAGGCCTGGAGGCGCACAAGCGCAAGTGTGCATAAAGAGGGCTGCAGCGATTACCGAGGGACACTGAGACCCAAGGGCTGCATAGGACAGGGCTGATGGGAAGCCAAGGCTGTCTGCTCAGCCCTGAGACTTCTGCAGTTTTGCAAGTTGTGTATCATAAGGCTGACTCCAGCACAGAAGTTCTCTTGGTGTAGACACAGCTGATCCTCACAACCAATTGGCTTGGAAGTTAATTCCCCCCAATTGATACCAACAACAATCAAGATTTAACTACCACAAGACTGTACACACAATCCACAAAGGGGTGCATCAAGAGAGTCCACCTCAGGTAACTAGGGAGGCAGAGCTACTGGGTCACATAGGACACCTAGCACACAAAGCTACTCTACCAACTCAGGGAAGCAGCAAAATGCAGAGACAAAGGAACAAATCACAAACTAAAGAAATGGAGGAAAACAAACGACTAGATATAGAGTTCAAAACCACGGTTATAAGGTTTTTCAAGAATTTCCTAGAAAAGATGGATAAATGCAGCGAGACCCAAGAGGAGATGAAAAAGGACCAACTAGAAATTAAACATACACTGACTGAAATAAAAAATATTATACAGAGACCTAACATCAGACTAGAGGAAGGCAAGAATCAAGTCAAAGATTTGAAATACAAAGAAGCAGAAAATACTCAACTAGAAAAGTAAAAAGAATCCAAAAATTGGAAGATAGTGTAAGGAGCCTCTGGGACAACTTCAAGTGTACCAACATCAGAATTATGGGGGTGCCAGAAGAGCAAGATATTGAAAACCTATTTGAAGAAATAATGACTGAAAACTTCTTCCACCTGGTGAAAAAAAATAGACTTATAAGTCCAGGAACCCCAAAGAAAAGGAATCCAAAGAGGACCACACCAAGACACATCATAATTAAAATGCCAAGAGCAAAAGACAAAAAGAGAATATTAAAAGCAGCAAGAGAAAAACAGTTCATTACCTACAAGGGAGCACCCATATGATAGTAAGCTGATTTCTCAACAAAATGCAGGCCAGATAGGAGTGGCAAGAAATATTCAAAGTGATGAATAGCAAGAACTTATATCCAAGATTACTTTATCCAGCAAAACTATCATTCAGAATTGAAGAGCAGGTAAAGAGCTTCACAAATAAGAAAAAACTAAAGGAGTTCATCAACACCAAACCAGTATTATATGAAATGCTGAAGAAGAAGAAAAATGTAAAGATAAAAATTATGAATAACAAACACATATCTATCAACAAATGAATCTAAAAATCAAGTGAATTAAAAATCTGATGAACAGAATAAACTGGTGAATATAATAGAATCAGGGGCATAGGAAGGGAGTGGACTGATAATTCTCAGGGAGATGGGTGATGGGGGTGCAGGGAGAGACTGGACAAAAATCATACACCTATGGATGAGGGTAATGGGAGGGGAAGGTAAGAGTAGAGGGAGGGGTGGGAGCTGCGTAGAGGGGACCTATGGGGGGGAAAAAGAGTAACAATTGTAATAATCTGAACAATAAAGATGTATTAAATAAAAATAAAAAAAGAATATGGACTTGGAGCTAAACAGACCTGGTTTTGAATTCCAACTAATTGTGGACCTTGGCTATGCTACTTAATACTTTTAACCTTCTTTTCCCAGATCTAGAAAAATGGAGATAATATAGAGAAGGTTCATAGTGTTGCTTTGAAAATTAAGTAAAACAGCATGTTGTTTTACAAATATACTAGAGGCCTGGTGCATGAAAATTCATGCAATGGAGCGGGGGTGTCCCTCAGCCCAGCCTGCCCCCTCTCAGTAGGAGACAATCTGACAATAAGGGGAAGGCAACGCCCCATCACAGCTGCTGCCACTGCCGGCAGCTCAAGCCTCAAGCTGGCCCTGGGCAGCTGGGCAGCCACCATCCAAGGCTTGCCTACACTGTGGGCTGGCCCTTGGCAGCTGGGGGCTGAGAGGGCTGGGGGACTCCAGAGGCAGGTGCCCTTGTGAGGCTGAAGGTACTGGACACCACCATCTTGTGACTGTGGGTGCTGCCATCTTTGAGGGCATGGCAGTCAAATTAGCATATTTCCTTCTTATTGGCTGTGGGTGCTGCCATCTACCACAGCATGAGAGTCAATTAGCATATCCCCTCTTTATTAGACAGGATAAGTAATTGTTTGTTGTATGTTACAGTAGGCCATCATAGCTGCTGTCATCTTCATCATCATCTTCATCCAAGGCCAGTGGTTAGTATGTAGGTGGATCCAGGGTTTGAACATATCCCTGCCTCACTCTAGAGCCCATGTCTTTTCTTCTTCCCACACTGCTGCTCCCAAGCGCATCTTGCCTGTTGACTTTCTGGTTCTGCAGTTTGCTTTCTTGCTCTTTCTGGTTGTGCCATTTGTTCCTCTCTGGGCAATGAGGTTAAGCTAAGGCTCAGCAGTTCCGTGGTCTCTTCCTGCCAGTGCCTTCTTCTCAGTCACTGACCAAGTTCTCTCCTATGGCAGGGCTGTTCAGGCAAGAGCTGGGACACAATGAGCAGCAGCAGAAGGAGCTGTTGGGTATCCCTGTCTTTTAGTGTCTCAGTTCACTTTGTAAATCTAGTGAAATGTATGAAGCTTCTCTCCAAAAACATACAACTAGTAAATACTCACAAGCCCAATATTTCTCTTGAGATATTTTCCCCAAGGCCACCTATGGATTCCGGTTGAGAAGTTCAGATCCAGAGGGATAGCTTATGTGCTCTTTTGTCATCCCACTGCTCCTTGTTCATAACCAGGAGCATATTTTTAACCAGGTTCATGACCATTTGTAACCAGGAAGGATTTTCTGTTTCTGTAAGATATTGTATTCAAAGATTGTTAGGCCATCCTGGTAGCATTTGGAAATACTCATTTTCCTGATACTATTTGCTGTTTTTATTTCTTTCCCATATTTGAGATGTGTATTCAGACACTAGAACTGGCCTGGCCATTTTGCTCTGACAAATCTGCTGATTTGCACATATATTCCAGCATAGCTTGCAGCTAGCAGATAGACAGGAAAGGTGGTTGTGCTTTTTCCTCCCAAATATCAGACTAATAAAAATGTCATTGTGATACATAGATCATAAAGGTACATACACTGAGCTTCAGAAGGGCTTAGCATTTTTAAATTGAGATAAATGTAAATTTCTACTTCCAATTTAAAATTTTTTGAAATTTTAATACTAAGAAATATGCTTTTATTCCTTTCCTTTTTTAAAAAAAATTTCAGTTTTTAAAATATGGATAAAAGCAAATTCCTGGGAGAAGGCAAATTTCAAGTACTTTCACTCCCCAGTCTTCTAACTTGCTTGTAGGCCTCTCCCCAGAATCTTTCCAGCAAACCATGGACTAAGCCTACTGCTTCCAACAGCAACAGGCATGTGGGCGTCACTGCTGATGTGCTCTCCCCTCCCAGGTTGGCCTTTGGGGGCCCACTGAAATAAAGGAATGAACCCTCCATAAAGGAGGCTCCCAAGTCCTTCCCTCTGCTCTAGCTGTAGTCCCTGCCTTTGCAGGTGGACATGACACTGGGATTTGGGGTGTAGGAACTGAATCTCATATATGAGATCATTTGATATAAAGCTCTTTCTGATGTGTAGTTTTTCCTCTGAAGTTTTTCATTTTTGCTTTTCCTAAATTACAAAAGCAACAGATGCTCACTTCAAAGCCAGGATTAGAACTCTTCACGCCTGGTTGGAACTCTTGCTCCATCAATTCATTAGATGTGTAGGCCTGGGAAAAACATGCACCCTCTCTGGGCTTTGATATTCTTGTTATACAGGAGAGAGAAGGATTTCACCTCAGAACATTGCTATGAGAATTGAGGGGGAATGGGATATAGGATGCTCCTCCTGAGATTTGACATGGATTTGTATACTCAGTGAATATTTATTGATCACCTACTATGAGCCAGGCACTGGTCTAGTTGCTCTGGAAACACTGGAGAACAAGATAGAAGAGGGTCTCTCCTCTCATGATGCTCATATGCTAATCAGAGGAGATATAAAGGAAACAAGGTCATTTCAGAAATTAACAAATCAGAACCACAGATGGGGTGTGAGTCATAGGAATGGCCATTTTAGATTGGACACCAGAGGAGCCTCTCTGAGGAGGCTCCATACTTTGTGGCCCCCAGGTTGCAAGTTTTCCAGGACACTCCTTCTTTGAATAATTCTGCCCCTATAAGTTTAGGTACCAGTGTTGAGCTTGGAAAATCTGACCACAGAGAACATATCAGTTCTCTTTTGGTGACACTTATTCATGAGTTGGCTCCCCATTCAGACTTTGAGCTCATAGGGCTTGGGAATTGTGTTGGGATCTTTGGAAGAAGACCTCTTGGCAAGCCATGGGTTCACACCCTCACCGAGGACTCCCCCAATTGAACTGACACTGAATGAAGGCTGCCAGGTGGGAGGGAGGCTGGTTCGTCTCTAGCCAGGGCCCATTTTGTTCCGGTCCTGCCTTGAGCATTCTGGTGTCTAAGGAGCTGGAAACGATTTCTCTCTTAGTGTGACTGTGGCACACTGTAGTCTTCTGCTTCTCCATGTGTAGTTTTTTAAGGGCTTGCTGAAAGCTGGGCTGCCCAACCTGTGCATTGGCATCTGAGCCACAAAGCCAGTCAGCCGACGCCAATGCCAGCCGCACTGCCCCTTGTGAGGGATAGTATAGATTTTTAAATGACCATTTTAGCCTGCTGCATTGGGCACAGTGACCCAAACCAATTAGTGAGGGAAGCCATTGAGCAGAAGGGCAGGCTGCCTCTGACTCACTTGTCATGCCATCGCTGACCTACTTTTGTTTGACCTTGATTTGCTCAGGGCAATTAAAGACATTGTTGTGAATGTACTACTGCTGTCTGGTTTAAGCCCAATGTGTGACAGCCCAGGATGCTCACACACACACACATGACCCAGGCATATAGATGGATGGATGGGCAGTTAGTTTTCACTTACCGCTGAATTGTAATTTGATCACAAGGAAAGGGCTTAATTTCAAGAACATGGAACAATTATTTGAGACTAGATACAATGCCAAAGCAGCAGACCAGCGGGCCTCAGTTCCTTGCTACAGGGCAGCTTAATCAGGAAATGGCCTAGATGGCTGCCTTTCAAGTAGGTCCTTGCAGTAGCTTGGCAACTGGCACAGGGTCATAATTGGAAGAATTTGGCTCTGAGTGTCTGTGGGTGTTTACAGTGCATTATAGGGCAGGGCTTCTTTTATTTATAGAATATTATGAGCAACAAGCAGCAGAAGGCTGAAAAGCCACTAAATCTCTATTTATTTTTAACAAATTCCATTTTCCCCCTCATCCCAGAAGGAGAACTGAGTTATTAAAAAAACAGTAAAAAATACATCATCGCAGAGCATGCCATATCTAATTATGGGGTTGCCAGCCTCAGCCTGCAGCCACACATTTCAGGGGCTCTGTAAATCAACCATCCATTCACTCTGTGAACTTATATGACTCCTATTCTTCATTTAAATGTAGAGCGAAATTATTGGCAAGTGAGTGATCAGGAAAAGTTCTACACTGTCTAAATTAGGAGATGGAAGATATAAATATAGAATGGTGTACTTATGTTCCCGAAGGGAGATAAAATCATTCTTCATTGTCCATTATACTTAGCTATACAAGCACACATTCCGTAGCACTAAATATCCACTCCAGGCTGTTCACTGATTACAATGGCGGCTCCATGCCACTCAAAGGAGCTGTATTATGATATCTTACTGAGCCCAGCCTTGAGTGATTATTAGCCATGTAGTCATGAAAAAACATGAATCCTGTGCTTTTGGCCTGTATTCTCATAGTGCGTTAGAGCTGGATGAGACTTCAGAGGCCCTCTTGTTTAAGTAAGTCTTAATATCAGCAGGGAAGCTGAGCCCAGAGAAGACAGCGACTTGCCCAGGGCCCCATAGCGAGTCATGGCAGATCTGGGCTGGCGCTGCTGTCTCTGGCTTTTCTCTGATGGTGCCCTGCTGTGCTGAGCTCAGAGCCAGTCAGTTAAACAGGTCTGGTTTCTGTCCTTCAGGGTTCACAGTCTCAGGCATCAAGACAGTGGAATGATGACCATTTGTATAAGTAGACCAAGTTATATGTGTACAGCAAACCATTAGTTGAGTGGGGGAGATGGTGAGAATCAGAATTTTGGCATCTGAGTATTAGGATGCCAAGGCAAAGGTAAACTCAGTTGCTCTCTGACCCACTTGGGAAAAGAGTTATAGATGCTGTGCAGCTTCTGATGGAGAAAGGTGCAGCCCATTTGTTGGGTGCTAGGGGAGGGAAAGCACGGTGCAGCCATGGGTGTTAGTGAAGGTAAATACGGCAGTTTGGGAGGAGCCTGGAAAGTGGATCATGGAGGACGTCTCTCAGAAATACCAAAGGGAGTGAAAGCCCGGTGCACAGGCCAGGGACAGGTGAGCTCAGTGGAATGTTCTGACCTGTGCTGGACAGCATGCGGGTGGCACTAGGGCTGTCGTTTCCAATCCTATGGATCCAGATAGAAGAGTAATCACTGTCTGACTCTCAGCATCCTTCCTCGTGCAGCCCTCTGGCAGCCAGGATCAATGCATGAGAGCTTACATGGGAACTGGGACCTGTCTCTTTCTTGTCTGATGTCCCGGGTATTAGTTCTCTTTCTGAAGTTGGGAAGGGGCAGAGGGAGCAAGAAAAACCTTTATGAAGAAGGATGGATTGTGAGAGCTACTGGAAAGCTCACTTCTGGGCAATGCTGGAGGCCAGTGATTTAGGAGGATGTAAGAGGGTGACCTGGGTTTAAATTAAGGCTGTCACAGTCAGCATAGAGAGGAGCCAGTGGGAGAGGGGAGATTACAGGGCAGGAAAAAGTGGTGGGAATTAGCTTCAGGCAGGCAGCCACCTGGAGAGTAAAGGATGGTGGTGTGCTGGGACATGGACCTGCTGTAGATGAGGTTGGTGGTGGGGAGGGAGGAATCAGCTCCCCCAGACCCAGCAGCTCAGGAGCCCAAATGACTAAAGCCAGAGCCTTTAGATTATTGAGCACATTCCCTCTGAGAAGAGATGGTCTGTCTTCCTGCCCAGTGAGTTCCCAGCCACCCTGGACAGTGGCTAAATATGTTGCCAGGTATGTCCCGGTGGCAGAGAATGAAATCAGTACATAGAAGGTCCTAAGTGTCATCTGAATACATTTTTTTCTTAATCTTTTGATACCTCCAGCCACTTTTTCCTACTTTTGACTCCTAAGGGTTGAAAATACATACATTAGCAGTTTCCCAATACTTCAAAAATGGCTGCTGAGCTTTTCCTTTGATAATTTTATATTTTTCTTGTATTTGTATTATAGTTTTAATATCATCTAGTTATATTTTTGTTAATAAAATAGTTTCTAATTTTAAAAACATTTTTCATTTTTAGTCAATAAAGGCAATAATATTTTATGATGTGTCCCACTTCTGCGTCATCTTTCAAGGAGCTGACTTCCCCCTTTGCTCCTGTTTCCTGTCCCTTGTCATTTCCGAGACCCTCGTCTTTTACTGTGTGCGGCTGGGCCCGAGAGACGCAGTACTCAAGTCATTGGGTTGTGTCAGTAAAAGGTTCGGTGGTAAAAAGACTGATACCTTTTCCTGAGAAGAGGTTGGGAAGTTGCCTGTGAACTGAAATGACCCCCCAGTCTTCCTGTCTCAGCCCCGGATGGTGGAGTTGGCCGACCCAACCACTTCATATTGTGTGTCCCGTGAGTAATTGATGCTGTCTTAAATTCTCCAAAGTAAGAAAATGTTGGTAGTGTGTTGCCATGGTCCTGACATTTCATACTTTCTCTGAATTAATTTGCCAGGCACGTAGCAGATGTTGAAGAACCACATTTGGTTCACTGGCCCACTGCCGGTCACAGCCACCATCTCTGCCACTATCATTCAGTGCAAGTCCTGAAGGTCCTGTATGTTAAGACTGGTCCAAAGTCCATCCTCCTTCCCTCAGGCTAATCAGCCACACCCTGGCTATCACACTTATTTGCCCATTATCAGAGTGATAGAATGGTCCAGGGGGAAGGGGCATCAGACAGAGATCATGTCCTCTGATCACCTCCTGTTGGGAAAATCCCATCTTACTGCTCATCATGACAGGCAGATCCTTTACCCTGAAGGCCCCTAAGCACCAGGAATCCTGCTCCCCTTAGGGGCATGTCTGCCTGCCGGAAAATCCTTCTTTATTCTAACTCAGATCTGCCTCTTGGCACTGTTTCCTCATTGACCTAGTTCTGCCCTTTGTAGCAACACAGAACAAAAGTCTGTAGGCGTGGCGTGACTCATTCCACTTTCCAAGTTTGGAAGTCTGCTCATGGGCCCCCATCCTTTCCCTTTC
>PVJN01039074.1:0-19560 GCA_004026805.1 Lasiurus borealis
TGTGAGTTTAGGCACACACGTTGTTTTTTGTCTCAGATTCCTTCTCCAGAAAATGGAGCTAGAAGTAGAGCCTGCTGTAAGAATGAATCAACTGATGTATGAAAAGCATTTAGCACAGTCCTGGGACATGGTAGGCTCCTAAGAGATGTTTCCAGGTTATTTTCACAACTTCAGGAGGCTTTCTTTGATTTGATATTTTTGTGGATATCTGCCTTGGCAATTTTGGGTCTATTTAGAGAGACAGAGTGTCAGAATATTTGGAATCAGAGCCATTGGGGAAAGCTAGAAATTTGTAGCTAAAGGTTGTCTTTTAGCAAGTAAAGGAAATGAATAAGGAAATATAAGAATGGTGATGACAGAAAGAGAAAGTGAGAAAAAGAAAAAAGGGAGAGCACAAAATAGGTTTCAAAGTTACTGTTAAGAATTCTTTCTTTAATATATATATATTTGCTTCAAATCTGCTTGGTGGGTCACCAAGCTCTCATTTGAGTTGTTCCCATATTTGCAAAAGTAAATATGAGATTTCATGAACATGTGCAGATGCCGCGATGGTATCCTAATTTAATTTCTGTTTTGCAGAGGGAGAGGTCTTAGAGTTGGCTTTCAATGACAGTCACAGCAGGTAAATAAGTAGGTAAATTAACTTAAAGACTACAAATCGAGGAGAAACCAAGATGGTGGCATAGGTGAACACCTAAACTGCTGCCTCGCACAACAATTTCAAAACTACAACTAAAAGACAGAACAGACATCATCCAGAACCACAAGAAAGCTGGCTGAGTGGAAATTCTACAACTAGAAGAAAGGCAAGGGGCTCACAGAGACTCAGAAGAGCTGCAAAAAGCTGAGGTACAGAGACACGCGTGTGGAGAGAGCGGGCAGTGGAGTGCCTGGCTGGCTTCCTCTGGTGGGAGGGGGACGGAAACTCCCAACTGCACTGAACCCCTTATCCTACTGCATTGAACCCCAGTTCTGGGCGAGACTCATACGGGGGGAGTCAGAACTGTCATGAAAAGGGAGGAGAGCATGGAAATTTAGGGGAGCCACAAAAGGGCAGAGGTCTGGGGGTGTGCACACCACTCTGCGCAGAGAGGACTGACTGCTGATTGTGCCACTAGCTTTCTCTAGCGGGTGGGAGACAGGACCTCCCAGCTGCGCTGAACTCTACTTCAGACTGCACTGAACCCAGTTTTGGGTGAGACCATGGGGACCCAGACTCATACAGTCCCAGAGCGCATGGGAACCAGAAAGGCAGAGGTCTAGAGGCACGTGTATGCGTGCACACAGAGAGGACTGCAGTGATTACTGAGAAACACTTGATACCCATGGGCCGTGTAGGGTGAGGCTGACTGGAAGCCAGGGCTTATCTGCTCAGCCCTGAGATTCCATCCCATCCAAGCTGAACAAAGAGGCTTTTGCAATTTTGCAAGTCTTATATTATAAGGCTGACTCCAGCATAGAAGTTCTGGTGACAAAGAAACAGATAACAAACAAAGAAATGGAGAAAAATAAATGACTGGATATAGGTTCAAACCACGGTTATAAGATTTTTCAAGAATTTCCTAGAAAAGCCGAAACCGGTTTAGCTCAGTGGATAGAGGGTCGGCCTGCAGATTGAAAGGTCCCAGGTTTGATTCTGGTCAAGGGCATGTACTTTGGTTGTGCGCACATCTCCAGGAGGCAGCTGATTGATATTTCTCTCTCATTGATGTTTCTGACTCTCTTTCCCTCTCCTCTCCTCTCTGTAAAAAATCAATAATATATATATATAATTTCCTAGAAAAGATGGATAAATTTAGTGAGACCCAAGAGGAGATGAAAAAGGACCAACTAGAAATTAAACATACACTGACTGAAATAATATTATACGGAGACCTAACAGTAGACTTGAGGAAGGCAAGAATCAAGTCAAAGTTTTGAAATACAAAGAAGTAGAAAACACTCAACTGAAAAAGCAAGAAGAAAAAAGAACCCAAAAATTTGAAGATAGTGTAAGGAGCCTCTGGGACAACTTTGAGTGTACCAACATCAGAATTATGGGGGTGTCAGAAGAGAGAGAGCAAGATACTGAAAACCTATTTGAAGAAATAATGACTGAAAACTTCCCACACCTGGTGAAAGAAATAGACTTACAAGTCCAGGAAGCACACAGAACCCCAAACAAAAGGAATCCAAAAAGGACCACACCAAGACACATCATAATTAAAATGTCAAGAGCAAAAGACAAAGAGAGAATATTAGAAGCAGCAAGAGAAAAGCAGTTAATTACCTACAAGGGAGCATGCATTTGATTGTCAGCTGATTTCTCAACAGAAACTATGCAGGCCAGATGGGAGTGGCAAGAAATATTCAAAGTGATGAATACCAAGAACCTACAACCAAGAACACTCTATCCAGCAAAGCTATCATTCAGAATTGAAAGGTAGATAAAGGGCTTCACAGATAAGAAAAAGCTAAAGGAGTTCATCAACCCCAAACTGGTATTATATGAAATGCTGAAAGGTACTGTTTAAGAAGAGGAAAAAGAAAAAGGTAAAGATAAAAACTGAACAACAAATAAGTATCTATTAACAAGTGAATCTAAAAGTCAAATGAATTAAAAATCTGTTGAACAGAAAAACTGGTGAATATAATAGAATCAGGGGCATAGAAAGGGAGTGGACTGACAATTCTCAGGGGGAAAGGGGTGAGGGGGCATGGGAGGAGAGACTGGACAAAAATCGTGTACCTATGGATGAGAACAGTGGTGGGGAGGTAAGGACAGAGGGTGGGGTGGGAACCGGGCAGAGTGGAGCTATGGGAGGAAAAAAGAGGAACAATTGTAATAATCTGAACAATAAAGATTTATTAAATTGAAAAATAAAGACTACAAATCAATGAATTAAAAAAAATGATGTTATGAACCTTTGGGAGACATGATATGTGCTTCATGGATGTCTCATCACAGGATACTATTTGACCAAGGCTTGAGCTGCTGCACTCAGGTACATTGCTGTGCTGGTACCAGCCCCCTTTTCTTATGAGCTCTTTCCAGCGGTGATTGATGTGGCAGAGGGACTGAAGCAGACCATTCATAGGAGAGTCAGGACTTCTCCGGTGGCATGAGGACTCTGTTGCAACTTCCCCAGACTACATAGCCTCAACTAGGGTATTTCTACTTAATGCTTCTTTCCTTTCTCCTTCACGCAGGGTCAGACATGCATTGCCATCTGATGACTCTTCTGCATCTGCCTGCATTCTCTCTATTTTCCCTCATTATTAAGGCATTTTTCTTAATAAAACCCTTGCATGTTTAATCTCATTGTGGCATATGACTTGGATTAAGTGGAATCTTTTCCTAGGAACCTTTTAAAAATGTTTTCATTGATTTTTAGAGAGAGAGAGAGAGAGAAGCATCAACCAGCTGCCTTCTGTATGCTCCCAGGCATGTGGCTTGATGGGGAATTGAACCAGCATCCTTTTGGTGCAAGAGATGATGCTCAGTCAACTGAGCCACACTGACCAGGGCCTGGAGCCTTTTTAAATTTTATTTTATTTTTTGCCTCATGGATTTGTGATCTCCTAAGGCAGTTTCGTTCTATGTAAACATCTGCCTCCTGGGAAATAGCCAACAGCTTTGCACTAGGGGGTGCCGGTCAGCAACAGCAGCTTTCAGGATGAAAGACAAGTAAGCAGGAAGAATCTACCTTTGCCATCCTCATTATAATGTGAATGCTGGATTCTGTCTGTGCTAAGTGTTAGAAATGTTCTTTATTTGAAATTTGTCACAAATCATGGTTCAAGAGTTTTATTTGAAAAATATCTTTATTTTTCTGTAAAGAACAAATGTGATATCTTTGGGTTAGGATAGTGAAATCAAGGAGATTTCATATGGGAAGAATTAAAGTGAAAGGCTAGTAAGGGGACCAGTTAGTAAGGGTCCCATCACAGGGAGAGTTTGGAAAAAAGTGATAACCAGCTAACATTGTGGACTATAAAAAGAGGGACCAGGGCTGAGACCGGTTTGGCTCAGTGGATAGAGCGTCGGCTTGCGGACTGAAAGGTCCCAGGTTCGATTCCGGTTGAGGGCATGTACCTTGCTTGCGGGCACAAAAGCAGCTTTATTTTTCTGGAGAGAACTCAAACGAACAGTTCCTAAATTTAATGTGCCTAAACATCTCCTAGGGAGCTTATCAAGACTGGAGATTCTATCCGAAATTCCAATTCAGGTTGTTTGAATTACTCTTACATTTAATAGTATAGTGGCTTGCAAATAATCTTTAAGAATTAGTAAAGGAATCAGTTTTTCATCAAGAACTAAGTATATACACTATCTGCATTTTTTTTCAATGGAATTTGCTGACGGGGCAATGAGAAAACAAACTTGTATTTAAATGCTGATACTTCAATGGACTTTAAGGAAGAAGTTTTAGCAGATAGAGATTGCCAGTGCATTGTAGGCTTTTGACAGAGAAATGCAAGCAAAGTAAAGAATAATGTCAGCAGAGGCTTTGAAGGAGTAAGAACAGAAATTTGCCCAAATCCTTTAACCTCTGACCTTTTACTTCTTTTTGAAGGCTTTGGTCTGGGCCTATGTCAGAGTTTATCTCCCTAAGGTCAGTGGGTGTGTAGTGCATGTTTCATAACCAGATGTTTATTATATTGCTCAATGTCTATTGACACTGAATTGCTTGGGTCTTTTTTGAACTTCAGTTTTAAGAAAATGTTTGTTTCTCCTGACAAACATGATATGCTTTCTTTGATCAGATGACAAATACTACATATGATTTAGCTTTTTGCCTAGGTTATCTGTAAGTTTAGAACTAAATACAAAGCTCAATCTTCATAATGATTTTCATTTACTTGGGAAAATACTTTTCCTCCTTGATGATTATCATGATGATGATCTTAAATGTTATTGTATAAGTATCTTTCACTGTACAATTACTTGAAATGCTTCTTAGGTTTAGCTGATTTATAAACCAAATATAACCAGATTATATTTAGAAGGATTGCTGTCCTCCAAAATTATGTATATGATTGTAAATAATATACACTATTCAGTACTTTATCAATACTAGGGATTTTTGTAATTAAGCATATTCTAAAGCAAGGTTATCATCTTTAGTTCTGGAGTCAAGCAAATCTGGGTTCTAATGTCAGCTCCATTGTAAGACTATCTGTATGGTCTTGTGCATGTCACTCAATTGCTATGAATCTCAATTTCATATCTGCTAAATCAGTATAATAGCTTCAACTATCTCCTGGAATTGTTGTGAGAATTAAATGATATAATACACATAATGTACACAGAGCACAATGTCTGGTCTATAATAAGTACTAAGTATATAGTATATATCCATCATGGAATGTTTATTTTTACAGCAGTGTTTCTGTCAACATAATAAAATATAAGAAATGTAAGAAAATATAAGAATTATAAGAAATGCTTTTTTTTTTAATTGACTTTTTTACAGAGAGGAAAGGAGAGATATTTAGAAACATCGATGAGAGAGAAATATTGATCAGCTGCCTCCTGCACATCTCCTACTGGGATGTGCCTGCAACCAAGGTACGTGCCCTTGACCAGAATCAAACCTGGGATCTTTCAGTCTGCAGGCCGACACTCCATCCACTGAGCCAAAAACGGTTTTGGCAAAATGCTTGGCTTTTGATATGAGACTCTTAGAGTCTGAATATTGCCATGGCTTGAAAGTCTATTTTCATTTTTTGTGCCAGTATTTTTGAGTGATTCCCCACCAAGCAAATGGAATGTGACCTAATATCTGAGAACTTTGTCACCAAATAGAATCTGGATAGGAAGACTGTTTAAACAGGTACCTGTAACTTAAATTTTCCAGTGATTTAAACAGTGGGGCTTGCTCTTCATTCTGTGTAATTCTGCTGTTTTCTGCGCAGCTTAACCTATATCAGGGCTGATGACACTATTTAACCCATGTTATTTGATTGTCCTTTTTGGAGAGTCTAGATAACTTGAGGAAAGAATGAAATGGCAAAGACTTTTCATAGCACTCTTTTGGTTTCATACATAGACCTAATCCTGCTAGTCCTTCATAGTTACCTCTCTTACTCTTTCTCTCTCAACTATAAGTGGTACTGACTGATAATAAAGCCAAAAGCTGGTGGATTAGTAGCCTGAAGTTAGAAAAAAAAGGCCAAAGCAATAGCAAGAAGCCCCAGGATTTTCAACAGGAGGGAAACTGGGAAGTTAGAAGCCGGTTCTAGAGTACGGGTTTTTAGAGGCTTTAGCAGCCTCTGTTTCTGGGAGAGGATGGCACTCTTGGCTCCTTCCCATCGTCCAGGCCCCACCAAGCGATACTGATAGGAGTTGCAGGGTCCAAAATAGAGTTTCACAGCCAGTTTAGGATCTTTGAACAGGAGAGAGAGGAGGTCTGGCTTCACACCAATCTCTGTGGCGAGCTCATCCAAGTAATCGATGTAATTGGTCTGCAGAATCTGGCTCTGACTCTCTCCAAACCTTAATGAAGAAAGTAAGAAGGGCAGATTCACAAGATGTTCTAAGTTATATAAGAACAGTAGGTATTCAATAGCTATTGACAGGGTAAAGGAATGAATGAACAAATAAATGGAAAATATTGGTTTATCCCAATGGTCGGCAAACTTATTAGTAAACAGAGCCAAATATCAATAGTACAATGATTGAAATTTTTTTTGAGAGGCAAATTTTTTAAACTTAAACTTCTTCTAACACCACTTCTTCAAAATAGACAAAGATACCCCCAAAGAAAAGAAAAGGAGGAATAACCAGAAAAGCAACAAAGTGAAACAGAGACATGCAATATGTTAGAAAAAGAATTCAGAATAAGGGTCATAGAGTTCATAAACTGGATGGAAGAAAAAAATCACCTTATGTAAGAATCAAGAGAAATGAATAGTGATATAGCAATAAAAAATACCAGGAAAGTTTCAACAATAGACTAGGAGAAGTGGAGGACCAAATTAGTGAATTAGAAGACAGGGAAACAGAACACAGCCAAACTGAACTGCAACTGGAAAAAAAAATTAAAAGACAGGAGGAGAGCTTAAGGGAGGTATGGGTCAACATGAAACAAAGCAGTATATGAATAATAGGGGTGCCAGAACAACAGGAAGAGGGTTAGAAAATTTATTTGAATAAATAATGTCAGAAAACTTTCCTGATGTGGCAAAGAAAAAAGTCACACAAGCACAGAAAGTCCCAAACAGGATGAACCTGAAAAGACCCACACCAAGACACATTATAATTATGATGGCAAATATTCAGGACAAAGGGAGAATCTTAAAGGCTGCAAGATAGAGACAAAGTTATATACAAGGGAGCTCCCATTAGATTACCAAATTATTTCTCAACAGAAACACATCTGGCCAGAAAAAAATGTAAGGAAATTTACAAAGTGATGCAAACCAAGGGACTGAATCCAAGAATACTCTATCCAGCAAGGTTATCATTAAAAATTGAAGGGGAAATAAGGAGCTTCATGGACAAAAAATGCTAAGAGAGTTTATCATTACCAAGCCAGCAATGCAAGAAATGCTAAAGGGACTAGTGTAAAAAGAAGAAATAAAAAAATAAGAAGGAACACAGACACACAAAAATGGCTAAAAATAAGTACCCTTAAATAATAACTTTAAATGTAAATGGACTAAATGCTCCAATCAAAAGACATTGAGTGGCTGAATGGATAAAAAAACATGATCCATATAAATGCTGTCTACAAGAGACCCACATCAGAAAGAGGGACTCATACAGACTGAAAGTGAAGGGATGGAAAAACATCTTTCAGGCAAAAGAAAATGAAAAAAAAGCTGGGGTAGCAGTACTTATATCAGACAAAATAGACCTCAAAGTAAAAGCCATAACAAGAGATAAGAAAGGCCACTTCTTAATACTAAAGGGATCTATACAACAAGAGGACATAACTCTGATAAACATATATGCACCCAATGCAAGAGCACCCAAATACATAAAAAAAAGCTCCTGGAAGATATCAAGAAAGAGATAGACAACAATACAATCATAGTAGGGGACTTTAATACATCACTGAAATCACTGGATAAATCCTCTAGACAAAAAATCAACAAAGAAACAGCAATTCTAAATCTATCACTAGATCAGATGGACTTAACTGACATCTTCAGAGCATTTTACCCCAAAGCCATAGAATATATATTCTTCCCAAATGCACATGGGACATTTTAAAAAACAGACTACATGTTGGGTCCCAAAGTCTCCCCAAATTCAAAAAGATTGAAATCATATCAAGCATTTTCTCAAACCACAATGGCATAATATTAGAGATAAACTATAATAAAAGCATTCTAAAAAATTCAAACACTTGGAAGCTGAATAACATGCTACTAAGCAATGATTGGGTTATCAATGAGATCAAAGAAGAAATTAAAAACATCCTGGAGACTAATGTCAATAAAAACACAACAGTGAAAATGCTACAGGACGCAATGAAGCAGTCTTGAGAGGGAAGTTCATAGCTCTACAGGTCTACCTCAAAAAAACAAGAAAAAATGACAATAAATCATCAAACTCAACAACTCAAAGAATTAGGAAGAGAGAAAGAAGAAAAGCCCACAGTGAGCAGAAGGAAGGAAGTAATAAAAATCAGAGCAGAAATGAATGACATAGAAACCAAAAAATCAATACACAATATCAATGAAACCAAGAGCTGGTTCTTTTTTTTTTTTTTAATATATTTTATTGATTTTTTACAGAGAGGAAGGGAGAGAGATAGAAAGTCAGAAACATCGATGAGAGAGAGACATTGATCAGCTGCCTCCTGCATGTCCCACTGTGGAGATGTGCCTGCAAGCAAGGTACATGCCCCCAACCGGAATTGAACCTGGGACCCTTCAGTCCATAAGTCCACACTCTATCCACTGAGCCAAACCGGTCTCGGCAAGAGTTGTTTATCCTATCTTTGATAGGACAAACAAGATTGATGAACCTTTAGCCAGGTTCACCAAGAAGCAGAGAGAGAGGACCCAAATAAAATCAGAAATGAAAGAGGAGAAATAATAACAAACCCCACAGAAATACAAAGGATTATTAAAAAATACCATGAACAACTCTATTCTAACAAACTAGACAACCTGGAGGAAATGGACACATTCCTCGAAAAATACAACCTTCCAAAATGTAGGAAGATTCTAAACATCTCAATAGGCCAATAACTATGGAAGAAATTGAAGCAGTGATCAAAAAGTTTCCAGCAAACAAAAGCTTGGGGCCAGATGGCTTCACAGGGGAGTTTTATCAAACATTCAAGGAAGAACTAAAACCTATCCTCCTCAGACTATTCCAAAAAATTCAAGAGGAAGGAACACTTCCAAACTCCTTCTATGAAGCCAGCATCACTCTAATACCAAAACCAGATAAAGATAACACAATGAAAGAGAATTACAGATCAATATCACTCATGAACATAGATACCAAAATCCTCAACAAAATTCTAGCAAATCGGATCCAGCAGTGCATCAGAAAGATCATACACCAGGACCAAGTAGGATTCATCCCAGGAATGCAAGGATGGTACAATATTCACAAATCAATAAATGTGATACATCACATAAAGAAATTGAGTGATAAAAATCACATAGCCATATCAATTGATGCAGAAAAAGCATTTGACAAAACCCAACACCCTTTCTTGACAAAAACTCCCAGCAAGGTGGGAATAGAAATATCATACTTCAACATAATAAAAGTCATTTATAACTAACCCACAGCTAACATTGTACTCAATGGGCAAAAACTAAAACCATTTCCCCTAAGAACAGGAACAACACAGGGATGCCCACTCTTATCACTCCTGTTCACCATAGTGCTGGAAGTATTAGCCATTGCAATCAGACAAGAAGAAGAAATAAAAAGCATCCAAATTGAAAAAGAAGAAGTAAAATTGTCCTTATTTGTAGATGACATGATACTGTACATAGAAAACCCTAAAGGCTCCATAAAAAATTATTAGACTTACTAAATGAATTTGGCAATGTAGCAGGATACAAAATTAATGCCAAGAAATCTATGGCATTTCTATACACCAATAATGAACATGGAGAAAGAGAATAAAAAAGCAATCCCATTTACCATCACACCAAAAAAATTAAGATACTTAGGAATAAACTTAATAAGGAGGTAAAAGACCTATATGCAAAAAACTACAGGACACTGAAAAAAAGAGAGAGAGGAAGACATAAACAGATTGAAGAACATACAATTTTCATGGATTGGTAGAATAAACATCATCAAAATGTTCATACTGAAACCAGTTTGGCTCAATGGATAGAGCGTCAGCCTGCAGACTGAAAGGTCCCAGGTTCGATTCTGGTCAAGGGCATATACCTTGGTTGTGGGCACATCCCCAACAGGGGACATGCAGGAAGCAGCTGATGGATGTCTCTCTCTCATCGATGTTTCTAACTCTCTATCCCTCTCCCTTCCTTTTTGTAAAAAATCAATAAAATATATTTTTAAAATATGTCCATAATACCCAAGCAATGCACTTCCCTTTAAAATACCTAGAAAGAACTTCCCCAAAATTCATCTGGAATAAAAAAAGATCCCAAATAGCCAAAGTAATCCTGAGAAAGAAGAAAAAAGTAGGTGGGATCTCAATACCAGATATTAAGCTGTATTACAAAGCCACTGTTCTCAAAACTGCCTGGTACTGTCACAAGAACAGACATATAGATCAATGGAATAGAATAGAGAACCCAGAAATCCACCCAAATCACTATGCTAAATTATTTGACAAAGGAGGCATGAACGTACCATGGAGTCAAGACAGTCTCTTCAATAAATGGTGTTGGGAAAATTGGACAGATACATGCCAAAAAAAAAAATGAAACCAGATCACCACATTACACCATGCACAAAAATAAACTCAAAAAGGACTTAAACATGCAATGGAAAACCATAAAAATACTAGAGGAACCACAGGCGGAAAAATCTCTGACATATGCCCGAAGCAATTTCTTCACTGATACTGCTCCTAGGGCAATGGAAACTAAAGAGAAAATAAACAAATGGGATTAAATCAAAATAAAAAACTTTTGCACAGCAAAGGAGACCATCAACAAAACAACAAGGAAGCCCATCCTATGGGAGAACATATTTTCAAATATTATCATTGATCAAGTTTTCATCTCCAACATCTACAGAGAACTTATACAACTTAATAAAAGGAAGATTAGTGATCCAATAAAAATGGGCAATGGACCTAAATAGAATCTTTTTGAAAGAAGATAGAAAGAAGGCCAAGAGACTTATGAAAACATGCTCAAAGTCACTAGTTATTCAAGAGATGCAAATCAAAATGACAATGTGGTACCATCTCACACCTGTCAGAATGGCTATCATCAACAAATAAACAAGTGCTGGTGAGGATGTGGAGAAAAAGGAACCCTCATGCGCTGCTGGTGGGAATGCAGACTGGTGCAGCCACTGTGGAGAACAGTATAGAGTTTCCTCAAAAAACTAAAAATGGAACTCCCATTTGACTTAGTGATCTTTTCTTAGAATATATCCCAAGAAACTAGAAACATGAATCAGAAAGGCTATATGCACCCCTATATTCATTGCAGCACAATTCACAATAGCTAAGATTTGGAAACAGCCTACGTGCTCATTAGAAGATGAGAGGATTAAAAAACTGGCACTCTACACAGTGGAATACGATGCTGCGGTAAAAAAGGAGTTTTTACCATTTGCAACAACATGGATGGAGATGGAGAGCATTATGCTAAGTGAAATAAGCCAGTCAGAGAAAGATAACTATCACATGATCTCACTCATTTGTGGAATATAATGAACAACATAAGCTGATGAACAAAAATAGATCCAGAGACAGAGAAACATAAATCAGAACATCAAACCTCAGGGAAGATAGGGGATGATGGAAGTAAAGGGGAGAGATCAACCAAAGGACTTACATGCATGCATATAAGCCTAATCAATGGACCCAGACAACAGGGGAGTAGGGGCATGAATAGGAGGTGGGGAATAATGGGAGAAGAAGGACACATATGTAATACCTGAGTCAATAAAGAAACTTAAAAAAATTCTTACAGTTCAATTCTCTTTTCGTGCCTCTTGATAATGTCTTCCATCATAGCCCTCTCTGAGGGCAAGGTACACAAGCCTAGAATATAAAAGGCTGGTTTAAGTAGTGGGCTTGTTTGGAAGTTCTAGCAGGGGAGCTCAGCTACTCCTATACCCTTGACTGAAGACCGGTCCTCTTCTTTGGGGGGAAAGGTCATCCTCTTTGACCCAGCACGCAGCTTCATAGGGATGCACACAGATCAGTGAGGGAGGAGGGGAACACCTTCTTAGCCAGCCAGGTCAGCAGAATTAACCCTGGCGATCAGTGGGGTGACAGATGTTGCAGCCAGATTGCCCTCGCATCCAAAATTCACAGATCTTTCTAATATATTGAAGGAATGATTGCAGCTATTATTATAACTTTGTATTTGTTATTTTGTGTTGTCTCCACTAACTTTTTAGGATGTAAATCTTAAGAGAGCAGCCAAGATTGGCAATGTTTTTATCTAAACTCATTATTGAGCAAACTCTACCAGGTCTAAGACCTCAGCCTCTCAATTACCTTTGAAAACTCTTGTCACCCAACGAGCTTGAAGTTCAACAGTTGGGAAAATGGAACCTAGGGGCTGGATGAGACCAATGCAGGCAAGGGTTGCTTTCTCTAGGTGAGGAGGAAACATGTATTTATATAGCGAGACCATATTATTTTCTACTTTCACAAGTGAGTCTTCCAGGAAGGGAAAAGAGAATGTATATCCTGTTGCAAAGACAATGACATCAATGTCCTCTTCCACTGTTCCATCCTCAAAGATGGCAGAAGTTTCTGTGAGCTCTGTCACTCTTGATTTCATCTTGATGGCTCCACAGAGTATACGACTTGGGAGGTCATCATTTAATACAGATTCTTTCATAAGGTATCTGAAACACACAGAAGAAAACACTCAGAAGGAACATTTAATGAGAAGTCTCGAACTATCTTGATATTTTGTGGGTTTGGCTTTGAAAATAAAGAGTTTTTCAAATATCCATAAAACTTTCTAACTTGATTAGTTGGCTTGACATCAAATTTACTACCTGACTTTATTTTCATGTCACAAATCTCTTCCTTAACAAAGGGGAAAATATGGATGATGGGGTGAAAGGTATTTCAAAAAATGAAAGCATCCCCAAGGGCTTATATACAATGTGGGTGCCTATGGTTAATCCCCGAGTATTCCAGTGGTTATTAGCCCATTGATGTTTCTAACATTCTTTTATATTATCTACCTTTAATTATCTTGCTCCATTTAATCTCTATCTGGTCATAAGTAAGAAAGGGAAAATATATTAAGTTCCCATTAGTTTTTTTTTATTAAAAATGAGTAAGGAATCAGTGTGAAAATTACGCATACAATTATATTGGAGATAGTTTCTAATCTCAAATATCCATGAAATCTCCATATGTGGTAGCATGGGCAGGGAAGCAAAGTCTGCTTATATTTCTTAAATTCTCTTTCTTGTAGGTTTAAGGCAATAATACATACTATAGATATCAGATCTCAGCACACAGCAGTCACACGGCATTTGTTGAAAGATTCTAAATATCTTCTGTTTTGTCTTTTTTTTTTTTTAAGGGGAAGAGCCTATTATCAACTAAAGAAAAAGAAACATCTATAATGTTTGCTTGAGTTTATAAGATTAGTGATGTATAACTTTGAGATGAACAGAGATTTTTTTTTTTTGCAAAGAGACAGTAAATATGTTCTCAAAACTGCCCATGGGAAGAAACCCCATGATACACAGAGTTAGCAGAACATAAATCATTGGATGGAGACTCTGATACACATTTCCTACCACAACCCTCTGAAAGGAAGGTCACAATCTGAAGTTGAACAGCTCTAGGTAATAGAAAGTTCTTTTCATGATCTATTTTTGCTTTTTTGGAGCAGCTCATACCATTTCTACTTGATCTTCTTAAATACTCACTTTTTAAAATGCATACAAAACAAATTTGGAATTCAAACTCCAAGACCTATATCGTGTTAGCAATTTGGCCCTTTGTGAAGAGAGGCACCTCTAGCAACCTTGCTTACCAGTGAGTATACCATAAAGAAAGCAAAATAACTCTACTTGTTTTGAGGCTCAAGGCCATAATTTTCATGGTTGAACCACTGATTCATCTGTCGTTCCAACATCCATTTTTGAACTGCTCGTGGCAGGACATTTCGGAGCATGGCGTGAAACCGAGTGTGGAGCACCATGTCCCAGGGATAGCCATGGTCAGAGATACGGCTGAAGACCCAGGAACCTTGCCTGGTGCTGAGAAACACCTGGCAAGCAAAAAGAAAGACAGTTTATTTCAGGATGGTTCCTTTTTGGGAGGAATCTATGTATGGCCCCTGAATTTCCTGTAATGCTTTATTTTAAAGATGATTGACTTCCAAGTGAAGTACCATTTTGTTTTCACTACTCTGGCAACTTTATCATAGAAGTACCCAGTGGTGCTCACATTGATAGAGGAAGACTACAACAGTCCTGAAAACATAAAATCTTTGGGTTAAAACCAGTCATAAAATCCACAAGTCTTTACTACGTTTACAGTTGTGGTTTGGTGCTCCGCTCCTCTTCTCACCTTCCCACTTGGCCACATTTCTTTTATAGTAAAGGTAAGTAATTATAATCCTAGGAAAGGTACCAAGACAGCCCAACGACTATGTAGGCGTACATGTCTAGATCTGTATTTTCTTGGAATGGCAATACCAAGGGGTGTCAGCTTCCTCCCACACTTAAAAGAACAGTTATGTATTTTAAGTGTTAAAATCTGAACATATACCGTGATTTCTATTCTCTTGAAATACACATCCGAGTCTTATTTCTGGTATGTTCTTTACCTTGCTTACTCAGATTTCTCTCATTTTGAAATGATATATATATATATATATATATATATATATATATATATATATATATATATAATCACACACATATTTCCAGATAGGTGGTTTACCTTGCTTACTGTTACTCCCCCATTGCCCAAATGCATAAGTAAGAAAGGGAAAACATATTAAATTCCCATTGCTCTCAAAATTTTATCTGCCATTCTATGAGTTCTGATGTATAAAGCGGTCCCAGATAAACAGTTAACTATTATTCATGTGTAAGAAAAACAGTTCCCTTTAGTGCTTATGATCATGGACTCCAGATCCAGGACTCTGCATCTAGACTCTCTAGGTTTCAACCCCAGCCCCGCCACGTATAGACTGTGTTGCCTTGGGCAAGTTATTTCAACCTCTCCGTCTCTCCGTGCCTCAGTTTTTCTTTTTGCAAAATGGGGATATTAATAGTACCTGCCTCATGGGATTATTATGCAGATTAAATCAGGTGGTATAAATAAAGTATTTAAACTATTGTCTGCTAGCTATTATTACTTTGCAAATTTAAGCTGGAGGAGAGGAGTTTCCTGTAGTGCCACATGTCTGGAGTGAACAAGAATTTGGAGACCAATTTTGCTGGGAAGAACCTCAACTCCTTAGCTTGTGAAGTATTTCCATGTTCTTTTCCCAATATTTACTGTCTCCCCTTTTTCCTTGACACTGACTGGATAGGTGACTTTGACAGGTTCCAGTGTAAACCCTTCATTAATCTGGGGTTACATCATGTTTATTTATCATGTTTGCTACCTGGCATCTCAAGCCCTGAAAGTGTGAGACAGAACAGGACAGTTTTGCTGGTTGTGGACATAGGTATTTAAGTCCCGTGCAGCCAAAAGAAGCCAGGCTGAGGAGGCTAGTGTACAAGTGATAGGGCTCGTAGGCTAGGCCCTCTGGGGGAGGGAATGCTTTTGGGAAAGGAACTCTAGCTCTTTTCCCATCTTTGCCTAGGTCTGTTCTACTGGAAGGGATTTATTTTCTGTTATTTCCAATCATCGGTGTCAGCATTATCTACATCTTGTAATATCTGACACCTTTGCAGCTCAATTGTGTCATTCCTGAGCAGGTACAAAGATGACAGTAGTTGAAAGGGCTCAGTGTGCACCTAAATATCTATGATCTTGGTTGGGAGTCTTATTGACTATTTAATCTTTCTTTTCATAATCTTTGGATAACTGAGGATTATTTATATTTCAAATATAATTTAAATGTGCACTAAATTTCTAAATGCTCTCACTCCCCTGGCCCCATATATGAACAAGTCAGCTTTTCACTAAGGCCCCCCGGTGGAAATAAGGCTTTTTAGGCTGAAAGTCATCAGATAAGTGAAATGACTTAGCCTAGGTTACACAGCTGATAGTGGCAGAGCTGGGAGGTAAACTGTGGCCTCTTGACATACAGATTTTCTGATTCCACATGAAGCAACTGAGCAACCAACCAACCAATCAACCAACCAGTTAAGGAGTAATGGAGCCTTGATTACATGGCTCAGATTTTCCAATGGGCCCCCTCCCCTTTCCTTTCCTCCAAGGTATAAGGTAAGCAGAGAGTTTTGCACCTGAGAAGCCTTCTTGCTCAGCTCAACGGCAATATCAGAGGCTGAGTTTCCTATTCCAATGACCAGGATGCGCTTCCCTTCAAATCCCTCTGGGTTCTTGTATTGGCGGCTGTGAAAATACTGGCCTTTGAACCTCTCTATTCCTTCAGGAAGAAAAAGAGAGAAGCCTGTCAACTATGTCAAATTAATTTCCAGAAAACTGCATTGTCAACTTTTCCTTCCTGGGATTAATAATTTCTTTTGCCTCTTCCTCTCTTAGGGAGTTATAATAGCAAGGCCAATTGATAAACTCAAAGTATAAAGCACATAAGAAATGTTAGGTTAAACATATGATCCAGGACCAAAAGAGTTTCCAGAAACTTTTCCCACTAACTCTGTCCATGGGCATGATTCTGCAGAAAAGGTTCCAAAGACAGAACAAAGTCACAGCTTTTGTCAGGATAGAAAAAAGCCAAAGCAGGCACATGGCTAAATGGGCCTTTCCAACATGAAGGCAATGTAGATATGAATTCTCTGAAACCTTGACTTTGGAGGAGGTTAGCTGGATTCCTGTGTAACTAAGATCAAAGAGGTCAGCAGAAACAAAGATGACCATTCTAAACTGCATAGAAAGTACCTAGACACCTGCTCTGAAATGCTGGGAATCCCCTAGGGCTCACCTGGAAACGACTCCAGTGGGATGCGAGGGAGGATGTGATGGCCATTGCAAACCATAATTGCATCAAAGACGGCACTTTGCTCCTTGCCTTTGCTCTCAGTGACAACCTCCCATTGGCCAGAGGATGAGAAATCCGGGCATTTTTTCACACTGAGGACGGTTGTCTTAAATGAACACAAAGAAGGCATCATTGAGAATTAATCTGGCATGCAGGGGCCTTGTTCAGTGCCCTGAGGAGCGGGGATGGGTAGAACGCAATGTTTGATACAATTTAGGTACCATTTGAATCCATTTCAAGCCAATTTAGGCAAAGACTGCTAAGCTCAGCCTTCTCATTCTTCTTTGGCAGAGAGCTACCAACTGAGGATATGCTGCTTTCTGCAAGAAGCCCCACTCAGTTGACTGAGAACTGGAGCGAGATACAGGCATGGCTGGTAAGCTCTGGGCAAGATGCAAAATCCATATTTATCATTCAAGTGATCACATATTACTTATCAAGAACCCTTCATGTGTCCACTTCTGTGCAGACACTGTGCTAGAGAAGATGTTTCATGAGAAGTGATTTGCATAGCGACTGGCATATTGTCAGCACTCTGTGAATGTATATTTTATATTTTTAGAACAGGAAAAATCATGATAACAATACTATTCATGATCTCATTTGGATGAAATAATTTACTGATTCATTGATTTTTTATTTTTATTTTTTTAATTTAATAAATCTTTATTGTTCAGATTATTACATTTGTTTCTCTCCCCTCCCATAGCTCCCCTCCACCGAGCTCCCACCCCTTCCTCTGCCCTTACCTCCCCCCGCATTGTCCTCATCTATAGGTGTATGATTTTTGTCCAGTCTCTCCCTGCACTCCCTTTCCCCCTGAGAATTGTCAGTCCACTCCCTTTCAGCCTTCTATTATACTCACCAATTTATTCTGTTCATCAAATTTTCTATTCACTTGATTTTTAGATTCGCTTGTTGATAGATATGTATTTGTTGTTCATAATTTTTATCTTTACCTTTTTCTTCTTCTTCCTCTTCTTAAAGTGTACCTTTCAGCATTTCATATAATACTGGTTTGGTGTTGATGAACTTTAGCTTTTTCTTATCTGTGAAGCTCTTGATCTGCCCTTCAATTCTGAATGATAGCTTTGCTGTATAGAGTATTCTTGGTTGTAGGTTCTTGCTATTCATCACGTTGAATATTTCTTGCCACTCCCTTCTGGCCTGCATAGTTTCTGTTGAGAAATCAGCTGACAATCAAATGCATGCTCCCTTGTAGGTAATGAACTCTTTTTCTCTTGCTGCTTTTAATATTCTTCCTTTGTCTTTTGCTCTTGGTATTTTAATTATGATGTGTCTTGGTGTAGTCCTCTTTGGATTCCTTTTATGTGGGGTTCTGTGTGCTTCCTGGACTTGTAAGTCTATTTCTATCACTAGCTGTGGGAAGTTTTCAGTCATTATTTCTTCAAATAGGTTTTCAGTATCTTGCTCTCTCTCTTTTTATGACACCCCTATAATTCTGGTATTGATACATTTGAAGTTGTCCCAACGGCTCCTTACACTATCTTCACATTTTTGGATTCTTTTTTTCTCTTTGCTTTTCCAGTGGAGTGTTTTTTGCTTCTTTGTATTTCAATTCTTTGACTTGATTCTTGCGTTCCTCTAATCTGCTGTTAGGTTTCTGTATAATATTTTTTATGTCAGTCAGTGTATGTTTTATTTTTAGTTGGTTCTTTTTCATCTCTAGTTGGTCCTTTTTCATCTCCTCTTGAGTCTCACTAAATTTATACATCTTTTCTAGGATATTCTTGCAAAACCTTATAACCATAGATTGATTTATTTATTTTATTGTGTTACATGTATACATATCTCCCCATTACCCCCCTCCTTCCCAGGCATACCCCAACCCCCAGTGTCTATGTTCATTGGTTATGCTTATATGCATGCATACAAGTCCTTTGATTGATCTCTTATCTACCCCACCTCTCCTTAATCTTCCTGCTATAATATCACAGTCTATTTAATGCTTTACTGCCTCTGTATCTATCCTTTTGTTCATCAGTTTACAATGTTCTTTATTATCCACAAATGAGGGAGAGCATGTGGTGCTTCTCCTTCATTGACTGGCTTATTTCACTAAACATAAGGCTCTCCAGTTCCATCCAGGTTGCTGCAAATGGTAAGAGTTCCTTTTTTTTAATGGCAATAACCGTAGATTTGAACTCTGTATCCAGTCATTTGTTTTTCTCCATTTCTTTCATTTGTGATCTATTCTTTTGTCTCTGCATTTTCACTCTTCCCTGAGTTGGTAAAGTAGCTTTGTGTGCTAGGTGTCCTATATGGCCCAGTAGCTCTGCCTTCCCAGTTACCTGAAGTGGA